>PVLA01011643.1:0-51344 GCA_004027455.1 Hydrochoerus hydrochaeris
TTGCAGGAGGAGCGTAATGCAGCCTCACCCTGAGTTAGTGTCTCATCAATTTTGGGGTCTGTATGACGTTGAGTCAGTAATTCAGAAATTAGAGTCCAATATGAAAAAGAAATTACTGGTACCTTCTCAGGACCAAAAGTTTTATAATAATCTTTAAGAGCATCACCTACTCTTTCCCATCATTTAGTATCAATGGAGCTCTCTGGAGGGAACCAGGGGCACACCTTATGTATAAATTGAAAATACTGCAATAAATCTTTAGTTTTAACCTTTATCCCTCTCGCTTTGAGGGCCTTACTAAGGCCGGCAAAGAAACAATTCGTGTTCACTTAACGCTTGACCCATGCCGATTACATTCACTTACCGTGATTCGGATGAGACGTCAGGCAGTCGTCTGTACAGATCACAGGGACGGAGTCCCCCCAGCTACCGTGGCCACGGCTTTTCCTCTGTGAACGATCCTTCGTTGACCTCCTCGTATTGGGGCCCTCACTCTGGGCGCCACTTGATCCGGCCTGCGGACCAATGCGTGGGTTTTCCCCTAGAGGAAGGAAAACGTGGCGGGGGCAGGGTGAAGAGAGAGAGACGGAGGCAAGTTGAAGTCTCCCAGTCAAACCTCGTTTTATTGAACAATGCTCCTGGCTTATAAAGAAGCGGGGGCGGGAAGTTACAGATGGGTTGCTGTCATTTCCTGGGTGGGGCGAGAGGATCCTGGGAAATGTAGGCCAACGCACTGGACGCCCACAGGAGGGAGAGATGGAGCAGCAGCCATGAAGCTATCATGCTGCTCCCTACACTCTAGCACTCTGTTGAATAGACTAGGCTGACTTTTATTCTTTCATCAAAAGCTCTGTTGGAAGCATCTCTGTGTGTCTATTCCTGTGTTCTCTATTTGTTCCATTACTACACTCTTGATTACTATAGTTATACGTGTTAATATTGGATAAGTCATTTCTCCTGATTTTTGCCTTTTTCAAAATTATTTTAACTATTCTAAGTCCTGTGCTTAGTTTCCATACAAACTGCAGGTCAATTTATATATGTCTACAAAAACTGGTTGGAAATTTGAGAAGAGTTATACACTTTTTTATCTCTTTCTTGCCTAAGTACACCAGCTGGAATTTGTAGCATAATTTCTAATAGCAGTGAGGAGAGCAGGCAATCTCATCTTTTGCCTACTCATGCTTTCACCATTTATTAGGTTACCTACAGATTATTTGTACATAATTCTTTACATATTGAGGAAGTTCCTTTTTAGTGTTAATTTGTTGATATCAAACTTTGTCAAATACTGCCTGAATTTATTAATAAGATTACATAATTTTTTTAGTATATTGTCAATTTTTTTCATTTCTTTTTCTTTTTTTTTTTGTACTGAGAATTGAACTCAGGACCTTGCATTTACCAGGCAGGCACTGTGCTACTGAGCTATATCCCCAGCCTATGTTTTTTAGTCTATTCATACAGTGGATTGGATTTGGGAACCCTTGGTGAGGCTTGTGGGGACTGGAAAGCTATGCCCAGTGACTCGTAGTCAGACTGTGTTTCCCTCATTCACACATTATGCTTGAGATATTTGATCACACTGTTTTATATTCTTATATTTTTGTTGGTGTATATTATTGTCATGTCAATAAGCTATAATTTTTCCACCTGATCCCCTTTTGGTGTACATTTGGTCAGTGTTGGGTGACAGGCTGTTCCCAGCATTGCTGAGAATTATGTGTACATTTCCTATAGTTGTGCAGCAAAAGTGAAATTGCTGGATCACAAGACATGCAGAGTCAGGTAGTAGATACTGATTTGTCCAGTTGCAATATTCATGTACCACCATTCTAATTCTAGCCTTTTTTCTGTAAGATTCAAATATTTTCTCCCCCTACCCCAGCCTGGGAAAGAAAGGTGAACTGTTTTGTTTTTGTTTTTGTACCAGGGATCGAACTCATGACCATGCACTTGCAAAGCAGGCACTTATGCTGCTGAGCTAAATCCCCAGCCCAGAAAGGCAAACTGGAAGCATCAGTTCAGGATTTTGCTCAGGAGTATTTATCCTAAAATCTAGAAAGTTTCACCAGGATAATTCCTTCTCATCTATGCAAGAAGCCTGGGCATGTGAAGACCAGGTAGAAATGCTTCAGAGTCCATAGGAACAGAAGAAATGTGCAGTTTTCTCAGGGGATCCAGGGGATGGTGAAGGCTATGGCTTCAGCTACATAAGTAAGTGTCAGAAGGACCCTCAAGACAGATGAGTGACTGCACAACTGTCAGCCAGGTTGGCCCACCTGGCCTCTTTCATGGAAACTCACAGCAAGTCTGCCTGAAAGTTGCACTGGGAGCAATATCTTCTACAGCTGATCTGACCTTTGCATCCCAATAGATGCAGCAAGAAGCCTACACACACTAGTGGGAAGCCAGCAGCAATCTGGTGGCAAAGCTCTCCAGGGCAACTCCTGTGGAGTCAAGCTCCAGAAGACACGTGTAGCAAGGTGCCCTGGGAGACACTAGTGGGTTCTTCTGTGTCACTAGGCAGGAACAAGTGTGTTCTTGTCCTCTGGGTATTCTACAATGTGTGCATATATTCATCTTACTGGGGATTGAACCCAGGGTCTCCACACACTGCTCAGGTTGGGCTTAAATTTATCATCCTCCTGCCTTGGCCTCCCAGAGTGTTGGGATTTTTAAATTTTAGCATATTGTTACTTTAGCTGGAAAAGTAGTAATGTGTGTGGTAAAGAATTAATGAGAGAACTGAGCCTTTCTCACCTCTTCCTCACCCTGTCAGAGACTCATGATACTTTCTTGTGTTCTTCTAGGGACACATGTTTGGGTAGGGTACTGTTCCTGGACACAAGGAATAATGTTTTGTGTTCAGCCTTGATCTTTTTCCCATGTGTCATGGAGTCAGCTTCACATGTCTATATGCCAGCACACATAGGTCAATATTATAGACAAGCATTTGTATGCTGAAGTGGATCATTTTGGTGACAATTTGCACACATACAGGCATATCTGGACTTTTCATACAATTACCAAGCCATTGGTGTTTCTTTTCCTGGATGTTAATAAAAAATGTCCACAGTCTTAGATTGCTAGGATTATTTGGAGTTAATTTTAAGAGCTCTTTATATGTTGTGGGTGGTTTATATGTTTGCAGCCATTTTACCAACAATATGTTAACCAAACATTTTGATTCTGGTATATTTTTTGCATTAAAAATGTGTTTTTATTTTCTTTTTGTTAGTGCTGGGAACCTCTTCTGCCTCCCTACTACAAATAAATTTTATTTACTTATTTTTTTAAATCAGGTCTTGCTGTGTTTCCTAGGCCAGTCTCAAACCTGTGATCCTTCTATGTCAGCATCTCCGGTAACTGGGATTGCTGACATAGAAGGTGCATGCTACTTCAGCTGGATAAAGGGTTTTTTCCTAAAGAATTGTTTATTTAATGAACCTGGAGCCTATTAGACACATAGCCAACTTTAAATTTATGTATTTTAATTCAATTTCGAAGTGTTTCCCCCCAAAAAAAATTGGCATGCAGCAGTTGTCCAAAGGTGAGACAGTTGCCTTATCAATAAACTGTTGTTGCAAGTATTTTCACCCAAGGTTGAAAAATTGTCCAGAATGTGAAAACCTGTAACAAATTTAAATTAACCAAATAAAATTGTTACTTTGAGTTTTTCCCTTGAAAAGATTTTTTTTTAATTACAAGTACCTGTTTGGTCCTCCAACACAAGAGAGATAAAAGAGAAAATGAACAAATGAATGAATGAAAGAAAGAAAGAAAGAAAGAAAGAAAGAAAGAAAGAAAGAAAGAAAGAAAAAGAAAAAGCAAGCAAGCCGGCCTTTATTGTGGGCACAGGAGGGCTACCAAAGAGAAATAAGTACCCTTTAGAAGAATCAAGAAAAAACCATGGGCTTTATTTGCAATTGATAGGGGCAGAGTTGAAAGGGGAGGTGGAATGACGTTTGACAGCTGATTGGAGGAGTGTTGGCATGGGAATCTAGAGGTTTAACTTTTGGGTTCACTAGACGAATGGCAGGAAGTGCTGAAGGGAGGCGCTGTCCAGAACCATGTTAACTGGCACATGGGAAAAACCCATCAGTACCTCATATACATCACTCACGACAAAATCCTGGGTCACTCCCACATCAAACCAAGAAGCTCTTTTAATCTGAAACTCATCATCAGAGAGCAAGAGAGTCTTTTCACTATATATAAAACAAAACTCACATGTGCCAAAACAGACAGACCCAAGAGAAACAAGAACAGAACCATAGTGCTGACATTGGCACTGTGTTCAGTGCTCTGATGTGGCCTACCAGGCCACTGATGAAAAACAAAATAGTGGCTGTTTATCATTGCAAAAGAAACCCCTGAGGCTTTAACCATTTGACATCAGAAACCCCGATTTTTTCAGTGATGTGATTGAATATATCATATATGTCAAGTGCATAGAAAAGGGATGTGCCAGTGCAGAGAGCAGCTGGCATTTGCTGAGACATCTGGGGAACTGGCTGAACAGAACTTCTTAGGAGACAGAAACCAAATAATGATTAGCTTAGCCACTTACATCACCAAGTTAAGTTGGGTGATTCAGTCTTAAGATTCAATGAAAAAATTTAGGGGCAGATGTTCATTGGGGCAAGTCTTATGTCTGAAGCATACTAAGGTAAAGTATAAAAGGGCCCAACCTGCTACCACTCTCCCAAGTCAGAGCACTGCCATTATGCTGGGCAGAAAATGTCAAGATTGAAATCATTGTTTCATGTAACAGCTGAGCAGAATGAATCTTTAAGTAATGTTAAGTAAGTAACATTTTAGTAAGGTTCTGTCAGACTTTGTGCCAATTTCCTGAACAAGCTGCATTTTTAAATGAAAAAAAACAGGAAAAGCATTATTGAAAAAAAATTATACTACTGTATTCTGTGAAATGAATTTTTGAAAGACTTCAAATAAGAAATTTTATGTTGATAAAATGTCGAATTTTCACTATATTTCCTAAAAAGCCCCCCAGTGTCTATTAATCACAAAAAAACAAGCTGTGAATGTACAGTTCTAAAAATAAAAATGTAGAAGTTAATGACACTATTCTGACCATCATATTTGGTAAACAAGGGAATTATGAGTTTGGGATCATGAAGAAAAGAGCTTTTTTGGTCTTTTTGAGGGAGGGTCTTGCTATGTGGTTCAAGCTGGCCTTGGGCTCACTTTGTAGCCCAGGCTGGTCTCAAATTCACAATGATCCTCCTGCCTCAGCCTCCCAGGTTCTCGGATTACAGGAGTGCGCCACCATGCCCAGCCAAGAAAAGGTATTTCAAACACTTCTGACTTCAAATTATCTCCAGGTAGTAGATCTGTGCCATGACCCGTGAGCACCTCCCGAGGTTTTTGGGGTGAAGGACCATGAGAGGATGAGAAAAAAAGAAGAGACAAAGATGGGGTCAGGTGGAGCCCTTATCCTCCTGATGGGAGGAAAGGTGTGGATTAACCTGTGCAGCATGTTTATTTATACACTAGAAAGGATGATGTCAATTTCAACCCTGCTACCTAGCAACACATTGCTTGGATTGTCTAGGGGCTTGGTATTTTTCTGAGCTGTAGCAACTTCTTCATGTGGCTGACCCAGGTGCTCTGTTTTGGGTATAATCATGCCCCAGCCATGCTGCAGCCCTGAACATGTAGTCAGTTTCCAGATTCAATGGCTCCCACAGATCTGCCCCAGTATCACAGCAACTAGAGTTAGAGCTTCAAAGGGCCCAGGGACCACTCTGCGGTTTGTGTTGTCATCAATGGCTCTGGTATCCTCTCCTGGACTCCCGTGAACTCCCGCACATCTCTTACAACTTTCATCACCACTGCTGACTCCTTGATCACCTCTTGCAGCTTTTTCTGGTCTTTTGAAGCCTCCCTGATGTCAGTGGCGAAAATCGCTATTTTTGGAAATAAGGTAGACAGCCTATTACTAAAACAAAATTTGTACATTCTGTCCACGTGAGCAGCAAATGTTCTTGCCACTGGACTCACAGTCTGCTAGGTAAATCCTTTTATTATCAGACCCTACAATCTCCACATCTTGGGGAGTGGTTGAGCTGGAGCTGGGTCACATGCAGGGCTAAAGCAAAGCCAGCCCACGAACACAGAGCACCTGAGGTGAGCCAGACAACAAGCCATGAGGCAGGTCCTCCCTCCCACTAGGAGAGGGCTTTCACCTGTCACCAGCCTCTTCCTGACTGCAGTTGCTAGGCAGTTCCTTTTCAAGAGAGAGGTTTCCACCTGGGCTTAGCTTTCTACATTGTGACTCACATCTTCATTTCTTCACCCTCCACTGTTCTCGCCCAGGAAATTTAAAAAACTGCGCTGGACTCAGCACACAACAGAAGCCACCATTGGCCACCTTGAGGATGAGACCCACCTTGGTGCTGAGGTGACCAGCTCAATGAAGTACTCCTTGGCACAAGTACTGATGCTAGCAAAGCAACCCAAGGCCATGTCCAGGACAGCATCCAGGAGCACCAGCAGCTCAGCAAGTGTTACCATGCTAGAGCTGGGCCAATGCCAGGACCCAGACTGCAGCCTCCAGAGTCACTACCTCTGCTGCCTCCCCAGGCACCACCACCTCTGAAAGTCTGTTGCATCTAAATTTATGATGCTATGCAATCTTGAACCTACTACAAAGCTCAGGCTGGCCTCACACTCTCGATGGTCCTCCTGCCTCAGTCTCTTGGGTGCTAGCGTTAGAGGTGTGCACTAGCTTGCCTGGCCAGGGTAGAAGCTTTTAAATCTGGATCTCCCTGTCCTTTCCTCTATCAGGACATCAGCAATGCTCAGGTAAAAAGGGGAAGCCAACTCTTGGAGTGAGGGCAGTGTGGAGTCAAGCAGCAGCCAGTCCACAACAGACGTGTGCTGTGGTGCCGGGAGCCTGAGATGTTTACAGACATTTGTTACTACTACAGCATAATTCATCTGAAGCTAATACAAAAAAGCACCAGTTACTGCAATTTTACTAGGTAAAATTCCTTCCACAGCCACCATACACATCAGAACTAAAACAAAAACTGAAATTGGTGTATCAAGTGCTAGCAAGGACACAGAGCAATTGGAACATTCATTTATTGCTAGTGGGACAACAAAAAAGAGTAGGTGCTTTGGAAAGGAACATGGTATGGTACAAAATTAAACAGATGATACAGCCCAACATCAGACCCCTGGTGTTTACCCAAGAGAAAGGAAAACTTAAAACACTGTAACAATATTAACTCCATTAGAGACTAAATTTTTTATTTAGAGACAGGGTCTCGCTAAGTCACTAAGTTACCAAGGTGTGACTTGAACTCGTGATTCTCCTGCCTTAGCTGGGACCAGCTTGCTCTTATGTGCACCTGGAGAAACTTTTGGCCCTTTTGTGTTGAAATAGCTGACTAGGGCCTAATGTGGTGGTGCACACCTGCAATCCCAGTACTTGGGAGACTAAGAGGTTCATTGCAAGTTTGAGATCATCCTGGGCTAAAAAGTGAGCTCAAGGCCAGCCTGAACTACATAGCAAGACCCTGTCTCAAAAAATAATGAAAGAAAAATGAAAAAGGAAATAAAGAGCAAGCTGACCACCAAGGGACAACCCCACCTACTAGAGTTTGTTTTATTGGTGCTGGTATTTCTTGGTTTTTCATGTACTGGAGATTTAACTGGGGCCTTCATACTGAGCTACATCCCACTACATTTTTTTAATTTTGAAATGGAGTGTTCCTCAATCAATCATTAAGTTGCTCAAACTGGGCTTGAACTTGAAAGTCTTCTGCTGCAGCCTCCCAAAGTGCCTAGATTTCAGGAGAACACCATCAAAACTGGCACATCTGCTGTCAAGTATTAAATCTTCTAACGAGTCTTTCTCCAGCCCTCCTCTCTTCTTTTTTGCAGCACAGTCCTTTTGAAAATTTTTTAGAGTAGCATCTAAGTCACTAAGTTACTGAAGTGGGAACTGAACTTGTGATTCTTCTGCCTTAGCTGGGACCAGCTTGCTCTTCTGTATTTATTCCAAGATGAGACTAAGAGAGGGGCTCTGTTCCCCCTCACTCCATCTTTCCTCATGTCTCCTGTAAGACTCACAGATCACTCTATTTGCACTACAAAACTAGCCACCACCCTGAAAAACAAACTCTAGCCCCTCTGCCTGCCCTCCAAGATTTTAGGTGTTGTGAACACAGACAGGTTTGGATCAGCAGAAAGCAGGAATACAATGGCCACAGTCATCCCTGTCCCCATCACCTCCACATGAACTTCAGCACATTCTTAGGACCTGGACTTGTTCTGATGCTAAAAGGGGATTTCTTTGTCAGCCAAGGTGCTGGCAGAGGTAATGAACATCTCTGCCTCACTCTCTGATATTTCTTGTCACTAATGGCTGCTCTCAGGTAACATTTACTTAAATAGTCCTGGAATTCACGGCTGTATGAATGCCAAATAACAGCAAGCTGAGTGGCCCCTGTCAAAGTAGACAAAGAGGTCTTTCTTTCCTTTCTTCCTTCTTCCTTCAAATTTAAAAATATAGCTCAGTACACAGACCCTGGGTTCAACCCCCAGCCCATAAAATAAAATAAAATAAAATAAAATAAAATAAAATAAAATAACCGAACAGCACAGTGGGAATCATTGCGTGAGAAATTATAGAGTGGCTCAACAGAATTCTTCGACTGCTGAGCTAAGATAGCAAAAGTGGGCAATGAGGAGTTTAATCAGATACCAAGGGTGCTTGAACCCTGGGGGTGGAAGGGGTATTGCTAAATGGAGTCAGCAGGACTCTTGCCTGAAGTAGATCCTACAAGAACAGAGAGGGCAACCCAAA
The DNA here is from genome assembly GCA_004027455.1 of Hydrochoerus hydrochaeris. Taxonomy (NCBI): domain Eukaryota; kingdom Metazoa; phylum Chordata; class Mammalia; order Rodentia; family Hydrochaeridae; genus Hydrochoerus; species Hydrochoerus hydrochaeris. Next base: position 8,843 of record PVLA01011643.1, read on the forward strand.
GTCAGACCTCATTGAGCAGAGGGCTCAGAGGAGTCTGACCAAAGTCAGGTGAAGGAGTTGTGCTCCTTTAGTGGTCTTTATACACACACACACACACACAATCTCTGAAGGGCATGAGCCAGTTGGATCCCCTCATGTCAGTCACACTGTCCTGTAGCCAGGGTCTGTGGAACTTGGCACCACCATTACCCAACACAAGCTGGTTTAGTGAAGATCACCAGCCTTCACTCCACTGTAGACCACATTCAAACACAAGCAGCTTCAGCATTTCCCAAGTGCTTCTTTAGGCTGCACTCTTCCCTCCTGCTGCCTCACTGTCTCTGGTTCTATCAGTGCTGGCTCTCACCATCCTCTGGGACACAGCTGTATTGGCCAGGCCCAGGCCAGCACTCACTCCTGTCTTCTGTTGTCCCAAAGTCCACAGCACACAGGAAGCAGCTAAGACTGGTTCTGTGAGAGGAAGTTCCTAGAAGAGAGTGGCTGCCAGAAAACCCTCTCCAATTGACAAGACCTCAGAATTTCAGCATTATGGAGACATCAGGCCATAAGTCACAGAACCTGTTGGCAGCTCATCCTAGTCCTACAACTGTCACTAAACCTTCACATTCTGGTATGAGGATGCTTTGTCTAGAGAGCCACAGCAGTGTGACTGATGCTCAGAAAACCCACAGCAGTATTCAAACCCCTGTAACCAACTAAGAGTCCTGCCCATCCTCCAGACCAACAGGAGAAATACTTAGGAAGCTCTAGGGACAGGACAGTTGAGAAGACACTGGAGAGGCTGACGACAAGATCTGGGACAAGACAGTTTAATGAAGATGGGGGAGGGCACTGAGCATGAGGCCATGGTGCCAGAGGAACCAGAGAACAGGCCTGCACAGGGCTCTTCCCAGATGCTGCTGCCTCCTCTTCTCTCCCCTCCTCTGGTTTCCTCATCTAGGGACAGGCACATGTTGAAGCATCTAAGAGGTGCACATGGAGAAGAATGGACCTGACACTGTGAGAAAGCTCGTGGGGCATTTCTTCTTCCCTTTGGTCACCTTTTCCAGGGATAGTCCACACTCCAAGTACTAAAAGGCACTGGTCAGGCTGACACATCCCAAGGACAACCTGTCTGGAGATGGAAGGTCAGAACAAACCTAAGGGTTACATTTTTTACCCACTCTTGGACAATCCAAGGGAGACTGTGTCTGTGAAAGAAACAGACATCTATATATACCAATGTGCAGTCTTTACCAAGGCTATCCTCAGGCCTCCTCCTTATGGCTCATCTGATGGTTCTATCACAAGCATACAGAGATCCCTGCCTTGGTTTATTAATTTTTTTGTGGTGCCAAAGATTGAACCCAGGGCCTCAGTACTAAGCTATACAACCAGACCTTTTAAAATTTTTAGACAAGATCTCCTAAGTCACTAAATTGCCCAGGGTGGGCTTGAACATGCAATATTCCTGCCTCAGCCTCCCAATATGATTATAGACATATACACTGTGCCATGAACTAGTTGATTTCTAATTCATGTAATTCAGCCTTAATTAGCTCAGGATGGCCTTCACACTGACTCTCCTGCCACAGAAGCCAAGGAATAGAATTTGGGGGTGAGCAGGCAATCAAAATCCCCAGGGTATCAACTCTTGTGCCTTTGCAGCTTTCAGAAGGGCCATTCTACAGCTGTCCCAGGTTTCACTGAAAACTCTGGTTCTCCATTCTCTACCTGTTCCTCCACAATGACAAAATCCTTAGAGTTCAAGTCCCAAAGAAGGAAATGACTCTGTTGCCCTGGGCTGTCTGACCATAGGGACACTTCTGCCTTGAGGCTTATGAGGTCCTCCAGCCCTAATCTAGGCATTACTGGTAGAGAAGATCCAAAGAATCCCCAAATTTACCTCTTCAGGTTTCATGTGTTTACTATCAAGTTACTATACCAACAATGTATGATTTGTAATAGAGGAAAAAAACATACACAATTCTAGTACCCTAACGATTTATTTCTCTATCACCTATTTCTAAGCTATACCCATATGTGCACATATCTTTACAGGAAATACAGTAAATCTATTTTATGGCTTCTTTTTGCCATATTATAAGCATTTTCAACATGGCAACAAAACCCTTGTAGTTATGAGTCTGAGTGGTTGAACAGAATAAATTAGAAATCCTCAATGAAGAACAAAGGTGGGGCTTGGGAAGTGACCAGGTAAACATAACAACTCATTATTTCATAGTTTGAACAACTAAAGCAACACATTAAGTTTCTTGAAAGTATCCTTTTCAATACTAGAGGCAGGTTTTAGTTTTAGGAAAGATGCTGTCACTCTTCCTTCAAAAGCAACTGTTCTGTCCAGTTTCCCACGAGTCCTAGGAGGACTATAACACAAAAACACCTCCACCAAGCAAACTCAAGCTCTAATTCTGTGGTTACTGTGGTGTATGGGGTTGTGCACTGGGATGTCTTTGCTATTACAGAAAGACTCCTTTTAAAAGCTTCTCTTCCTGACTATACTCACAAGGTCTGATTCTAATAAGCATTTGCTTCTAGAAAGTAGGTGGATGCTCCCTATTAAAGGTTTCCTTTTAATGATCACATACTGACTACATCCATGAGTTCTCTCTGGCATGTTGAAGTAAAAGGGGTAGATATCTTGATGGAAGCACCTTCTTCACATTCTCATGTTTTATTCCTATGTATGCACTATCATGATTGGACTGGCTTTATGATTCTTGAAGTTTTTTTCACATTTACCATCTAATGTTTTCTCCAGGAGTTCCTCAATAATGGGCTTAACTAGGCTACAGAATGTCTCAAAATGACCAGTTCTGTAGGTAGCTTAAGGATCAGGAAGACACATCTGAAGCCGCACCACCTTTGTGCAGGTTTTTTAGTCAACTGAGAGAAGTGAGGTCATCTGCATTCTTTATGTTTCCACAGACTGCTGTTCAGGATGTGCTCTCTGATGTCGGACAAGGGATGAGCTCCTCCTGAATGACTTCTCACACCAAGGACACTGGTGGAGGCTCTCCCTATTATGCAGTCTCTGATGAACTGCCAGATGAGAGTTCTGCTTAAAGGACTTCCCACATTGCAGACACTGGTATGGCGATTCCTTAGTGTGAATCCTCTGGTGCTTGGTCAGACAGGAGCTGTCCCGGAAAGCTTTGCCACACTGATTACACTCATAGGGCTTCTCGCCAGTATGAGTCCTCTGGTGCCGGATGAGGCCCGCAATGTTTCTGAAAAGCTTCTGACACTGGTTACAGCCATAGGGCTTCTCACCAGTATGAATCCTCTGGTGTCTGATGAGATACGCACTCTCAATGAATGTCTTCCCACACTCTTTACACTCATACGGTTTCTCCCCAGAATGGATTTTTTGATGCACAATGAGGTGGGAATTACGGTTGAAGGATTTCCCACACTCTATACACTCAAAAGGCTTCTCTCCAGTGTGAGTTCTCTCATGCTGGGTAAGGTACGAGCCATCTCGGAAAGCCTTTCCACATTTGCTGCACTCATAGGGCTTCTCACCTGTGTGGATTCTGAGATGCACAGTAAGGTGAGAGATATCAGTGAAGGGTTTCCCACACTCATTGCATCTATATGGTTTCTCTCCTGTATGAGTTCTTTGATGCAAAATCAAAGATGAATTTCGGTTAAATGTTTTTCCACATTCTAGACATTCATAAGGCTTCTCCCCTGTGTGAATCCTCTGGTGTTGAGTCAGAGCTGACCCATCACTAAAAGCTTTCCCACATTTATTGCATTTATATGGCTTCTCACCTGTATGGATCCTTTGATGCACAATCAGGTTATAGTTCTTAGAAAAAGATTTTCCACACTCGTTACAGGTATAAGGTTTCTCTCCAGTGTGAGTTCGGTGATGCAGAACTAGAGAAGAGTTGCGTTTGAAGCATTTGCCACATTCAGTACATTTATATGGTTTCTCAGTGAGGTGACTCCTCCTGTTCTCATTCAGAGATGAGCTCAAGGCAAAGATGTGCCCAAAGTCATTGCCTTCATACAGTTTCTTTCCTCTTTTTATTATTTTTTGATCACCAACATGGGCAAAATGGTTGACAGATTTAACATTTTCAGGATATTTACAGGGCTTGTCTCTCATTTGAGTTCTTTCAAACTGAGTAACTTCTAAGGAGTGGTGGAAGATTTTTCCACAGGCATCATTGTCACCAGTTCTCTTGCCTGCATACTTCTTGGAGTAATTGTGTAAAACTTGGTCACAGTCTAACATTTTGGCATCTACATCATGGAAACCATTTATTGTAGAAACTCTCTGAGATGGTGGAAGGACCCAGCTTGCACTCAAATGCTCTCCAAAGCCAAGATATTCAGAGACTGCTTCCTGAACCTCTGGTTTCTCCTGAGGTATAGCAGATTGCCTCAGATGTCTCTTGGGGTTCTCAGAGTCCCAGTTGTCACCCACAACCAACAAGGAAGGGTCATCTCTCACAAATCCTTCCATTTCCATGTCACAAGACAGTTCTTTCATGGGAACTTTCTGAGCCACTGTTGTCAATCTCATGTCCAAACCTGAGAAGCAAAGAGAAAAAAGGCAGAGTGAGCTTCACAGATCTGTATCTTGAAGAGTAAAGGAAAGGATGATGGGTTAAATGTGTGGCTATATAATTTCACTTTTTTTCTTTTTAAAATTCATATCTGTGAAAGGGAAACAAAAATTAGAGCAGAGAAATAAAGCCAAAACCAGGTTCCAAGAAAAGCACAGTATTTCAGCCCCTCTGAGAACAGTCAGGATTAGCCTCAGGAGTACCATCAAAAGGATTAGTATGAGATGTGAGAAACTGAGGCCAGGTATCACTACTCAACATGGCCACCATCTTGAGTGTGTTCACAACACTAGCAACCACACCAACAATCCATATGTATTCCCAACATATTCCTAACAACCCACAGAGTAACAAGGTCCTGCCTATCTCTGTGATCAGAGATCTGCCTTCTCACTGGAAAAACAGCTCAAGTTGGTTGCCTGAAAGTTCAGGATCTGAGTCTTCTGCTATGCTGTGAGGAAAACTGGATCCTGCCTGAGCTTTCCAGCCTAGAAGATGGGCAGCACTCTGTAAAGGGCTCCTCATATATTCATCACTGTCAATCTTTTTTACACCACTCTGTCCCACTCCTATTTTATAATATTGAGACAACTGGTACTTTTTACCTTTTTAAATTAAAATGTTTCAAGCCACGGCCACCCCAGGGTGAGAACCATCAGCATCTCCTGATATCCACACCACGTTGGAACTTAGACACTGAGAAAGCAAGCAGCCAGCTCACCGCCCTGGTAAGTGGCTGTGGCCCAGCAAGCCGCGGCCACCCCAGGGTGAGAACTATCAGCGTCTCCTGAGATCTGCACCATGTTGGAACTTAGGACGCTGGGAAAACAAGCAGCCAACTTGCTGCCCTGGTAAGTGGCTGTGGCCTGGCAAGCCATGGCCACCCCAGGGTAAGAACCATCAGCGTCTCCTGAGATCCACGTCATGTTGGAACTTAGGGCATTGGGAAACCAAGTAACCAGCTTGCCTCCCTGGTAAGCAGCTGTGAGCTTACCAGCATGTGGGCTAAGATTCAAACATCCATATTCTTCCCCCAACCATTAGCAAGTGGGAGCCAGAGATCTGAGCATCTCTTGCAAGGCTGACTATATGCAATATAGCAAATAAGGGGGATTTCCTTGTACCATCTCTTTGAAGGCAAATATTTTTATCACTGTTTTGCTTTGTTCTGATTAATCGTATTGCTCTATTCAATATTAATGAATATTACTCTATTCAATATTCTGTTTTAATAAGTTCTATAATGTTCTGTATTTTCTTTGATTTTGTTATACCTGATTGAAAGAACAACTATTGTGAAGAAAATGAGATATACTATGGTACCTATTACTATTATTCTGGTAACCTGCTGTGAAGTTCTGTACCAATTTCACTACACTGTCTCAATTGGCTTTGTTCCGTCTTCTTCTGTGGTATTTTCCTACTTTAAAAATAAAAAAATTAATTAAAATGTTTATTACAGTCAGACATATGACTATTTTACTTAATTCTGTGAGCCTCTGACATAACAGATATTATCTAAGAATATCACCAGCCACCACCAATATATTCTGTCAATTGTTCCTAAAGTCTCATTTATATAAAGAATTATTTGTATTTTAAGGTAGTGGTATTATTTTTAACTGAGATGAATATGTACAAAATATTTATTAAATTAAGGAATTCAAGCTATTTTTAGAAGAGCTACTAAATCTCTAATTTTCTCTTTACTATTTAACTAATTTGACTGATTGGTTGAATTATTAAAAGATCAGCTCAGTGTTACTTGCCTAAAGCAGAATGTCTTACTATAAACATACTACTTTATGTATTAAGAAAGATCTATATTTTTTATTTGATTTCCTTTTTCAGCCTGGAAAAACAGCTTGATAATGTATGCCACCTGTCATCTATATACAATAACTTAAGGGTTTTTCCCTTCATCAAAAGATAATACACATAGCTTTAAACCATGTTAACTCTTATAACTGGTTTTCTTATCTAAAATAATTGGATTTGGAGCCTTGCTGGACAAGGCTCCCCCAAGTACCCACTGATAGGACTTCGGCAATTTTCCCAGAGCCTTATGGTAGCATACCCCAACAAACATTGTTAAATGTTATTGTAACATATTTATATTGGCTATAATGAAATGGTTAAGTTCTCTATGTGTAAGACAATTAGATTTTCCTAAGATATTAAAATGCTTTTGGTTAAACTTACAAAATTAAAGAACAAAAGTTCTTTCTTATTTATCAGTGCATGTTTGTAGTATATATATTTTATAATCATCTTGGGGAGTAGGTACATATTTGTAATACAATCTGCTTCCTTTTTTTAATCCTCTGCTCTCCCTCTTCTCCTCTAATTCCCTTTCCTTTTCATTCTTATTGATATTATTAATCTTAGCTCATGCATATGGCACACAATGTTCATATTCATTGAGGTTATGAGGTTCCTATACATGGCATAGCTTTATTCTACTTATTTTCCATTCTGCTCCCCATCATTCCTCAAAGGTTCTGCACTGTACTTAGTTTCTTGTGTTCTCCATTGTTAAACTTTTAATTACACCAATTATTGCTAACCTCACAGTGTAAAAATGTATTTATTTTTCCCAAGTGTCCAGGCCTTTGAACACGCAAAGGTGAATAAAACAAATTATGCTGGTGACTTTCTAACTAAAGTTGTTTGTGGTGGTAAGAATTTTTATAATTGTAGGGAGCAGCATGATAGCTTCATGGCTGCTGCTCCATCTCTCCCTCCTGTGGGCGTCCAGTGCGTCGGCCTACATTTCCCAGGATCCTCTTGCCCCACCCAGGAAATGACAGCGACCCATCCGTAACTTCCTGCCCCCGCTTCTTTATAAGCCAGGAACATTGTTCAATAAACAAGGTTTGATTGGGAAACTTCAACTTGCCTCCGTCTCTCTCCACCCTGCCCCTGCCCAGTTTTTCTTCCTCTAGGGGAAAACTCACAAATTGGTCCACAGGCCGGATCAAGTGGCACCCAATGTGGGGCCCCCATACGAGGAGGTCAACAAGAGATCATTCACAGAGGAAAAGCCGTGGCCACGGTACCTGGGGGGACTCCATCCCTGTGATCTGTACAGACGACTGCCTGACGTCTTGTCCGAATCACGGTAAGTGAACGTAATTGGCGTGGGTCAAGCTTTAAGTGAACACAAATTGTTCGTTGCCGGCCTTAGTAAGGCCCTCAAAGCGAGAGAGATAAGGGTTAAAACAAAAGATTTATTAAACTTGCCCCTGGTTCCCTCCGGAGGGCTCTATTGATACTAAAAGATGGGAAATGTTAGGAAATACTTTAAAATACCACTATAGAGTTTTTTGGTCCCAAAGGGGACAGGAAAAAAGTCCTGTTGACCTCTGTTGCATGTTGGACCTTAATTTCTGAGCTGCTAACCCAATGTCATGCAGATCCCCAAATTAACAAAACGCTTACTCAAGGTGAGGCTGCACTACGCTCCTCCCGCAATCCTACCCCAAAGCCGCCCTCAGACACGTCCAGTGTGCCCAGTCATCCCGGCTCTGTAATTCTTGATAGTAAAGAGCCGCTTCAAGATGGCGACTTGCCGCCACTTCCTTTGTCTGGGACACACGAGGACATTCAAAATGGCGCCACCCTGTTTGACACTCAAAATGGCGCCGCCGGCCCCGCAGGTTGTTAAGACCCATATGCCATTCACAGTAACTACTTTAAAGGAATTAAAAACAGCAATCACTCAATACGGCCCCACAGCTACTTTCACCCTTGCTGTTCTAGATTCCATGACTCAAAGTTAAATTATCCAAAATAAATGAAAAGACTTAGCCAAAGTCACTCTTTCTGGGGACAACTATTTGCTTTAAAAATCTAAATTTTGGACCAATGTAAAGCCATAGCTAAAAATAATGATGCTCAATAAAACCCCTAGACCCTCCCCATGCTAGCAAAAACTGGCGACTTTAGTACAAAAAAAAAAAGCCCAAATGCACTATGATCCTGGCCTTTTTACACAAATTAATACAGCCGCCTGTAGGACTTAAAAAAGGCTCCCTTCTGGTGGAGAGGTTGTCTCTTCTCTTACTAAAATTAAACAAAAACCAGAAAAACCCTTCTGTGATTTTGTTGATCGCCTCTTACAGGCAGCCGAGCACCTTTTTGGCTCCCCTGAGAGTAATTCTGCCTTAATCAAACAATTGGCTAATAAAAATGCAACATCCGCCTGCCAGGCTGCAATTGGGCCACACAGGGAGAGGGAGGACCTCTCGGGCTGCATCCACCTGTGCGCTGATATGGGCCCGGTCTACCACTGGGGCCTAGCTATGGCTGCAGCTGTAAAGGAGGTTCTTCTCCCACACAAACAAGGAAGAAAAACTAATAATGGCAAATATTTTAAATGCGCATTCTCCCTCATGGAATGGCCAACTCCCCTACATTGTGCCAGGCTTTTGTGGCTGCTGCTATACAACCTTAGAGACCATTGGCCAAATATCTATATTCTTCATTATATGGATAATATCCTCTTGACAGGAAAACATAAAGATCAAACCTTACAATGTTACACATATAGTGGCTTCATCTTTGCCACCCTACAAACTAGAAAAACTAGTAAACATATTATAGCTCACATGCTGTCAGCCTTCTCGGTTCTGGGATGCCCCCAACAACTCAAGACCGACAATGGCCCTGGCTATACAAGTGCCTCCTTTGCTCAATTTTGCAAGTGCCTTAATATTCTTCATACTACAGGTATACCTTACAATCCTCAAGGACAGGGCATTGTTAAACGTGCACATCGTTCTCTTAAGTCCACTATAGATAAAATAAAAGGGGGAACATGGTATCCTACTCGAGGATCCCCCAGAAATATCCTTTCACATGCTCTATTCATTTTAAATTTTTTGACCTTAGATGCCTCAGGCTGCTCTGCGGCGTCTCGTTTCTGGCATACACAAGACACAGACACAATTTGCATCTGTACTCTGGAAAGACCCAATGACCAATACATGGAATGGCCCAGACCCTGTTCTTATCTGGGGACGAGGCTCAGTCTGTGTTTACTCCAAACAAGAAAAGGAGGCTAGATGGCTACCTAAATGCCTCATAAAACAAATAGATAGCCCTTCATCAAAAACATTATGTGACGCCCAGGAATAATATTCTTTCCTGAGGCACAACACCCTGTGTTCTCTTACAGATGATACAACCTCCCAAAGCCTTATGGGCCATTGTTGGACTCCTGACACAACTACACCTAAAGGATGACAATCCCCATCAACCCTGGCAGTGGACCATCGCTCGCTGGGATAATCAGAAGGTGGTTCGGAAAGAGACCACCTCAGAAAAACCTCCCTCTCTTCCATGTGGGGAGGCCTTTTTCCTTACATTGCCCCCTTATTAGGCCCACTAGCCACTTTACTGTTATTCCTAACTGTTGGCCCCTGCATTTTCCAAAGGATCATGACACTCCTTAAAAATAGTCTTGATGCACTCATGGCCAAGCCCATTCAGGTACATTATCATCAATTGGAGATGGCAGATCAAGAAACTTGGAGGGAAACAACCTCTACAAAAGGCCCATGTAATGATGTGTGAGCCAACTGCCCTGAGATACTGGACAGGTAGCCAGAGACGGGCAACTGGGACACATATGTTACGCCACCGGCCGCCTAAGACAGGCACAGGACCAATTACTGTCCTGCAGGCCCATGACGGGTAAGGCCTGGTTGGGTTCATATGAAGAGTCCTTGACCTAAGACAGGCGCTGTCCTCACAGGGCCTGCCATACTCTTATAAAGTGATAAGGGAGGAGATGTAGGGAGCAGCATGATAGCTTCATGGCTGCTGCTCCATCTCTCCCTCCTGTGGGCGTCCAGTGCATCGGCCTACATTTCCCAGGATCCTCTTGCCCCACCCAGGAAATGACAGCGACCCATCCGTAACTTCCTGCCCCCGCTTCTTTATAAGCCAGGAGCATTGTTCAATAAATGAGGTTTGATTGGGAAACTTCAACTTGCCTCCGTCTCTCTCTCTTCACCCTGCCCCCACCCAGTTTTTCTTCCTCTAGGGGAAAACTCACGAATTGGTCCGCAGGCCGGATCATATAATTGCTTTATAATTGTGTTAAAACAGTATATAAAGTATGGTTGCTAAGTGACATGCCCAGACATTTTAAACCTTCCATGAGTTTCTTATATAGGTCACAGATCCCTAGATATAAAAATCTTTAGGGTAAATTTCTAGGTAAAATTCCAGCTGTTATTTGCAACTCCTTTTTCCTGCCTTCCTCATCTACTAATAAAGATTAAAATAGCTATGTGCTAGCAACAAAGATGCTTGTTCTGGATACAAACAACAGATCTCTGCATGACTGGAGAAGATACATAGGCAAGTCATGACCAAAAAAGTCAGGCAGGCCGCAGCCTTCAACTGGCCTGTACATGCAATGTGACCTCATGGTACATTTAGGCAGTTCACGCAGGACCTAAACAGGGGACCTAAGAAAGATCTCATCTTTTCTTTTTTTTTCTTGTCTTCCTTTTTCTTTTTATCTCTCTCCAAAAATATACAAGGGATGCTTTACAGCTGTTCCCCTATAAATTGCTATATAGGCTCCCATATTTGGGCAGAGCTACCGATCTCCATACTTTGGAAATCAAAGACCAATTTCTAAGAAAGTGTGTACTGACCACATCCTCCACTTTATCTTCCCTCAGACTGAAAGGTCTCCTAACCCAGACCCCACCTCTAGAGTTCACAGTTCATCAGTTTCAACCCAGTGACCTGGTGTTGATAAAGACCTAAAAAGAGGATTAAGTTCCACCCGAGAGCCTAATCAAGTGCTCCTGAAATGAGACCACCACATGAACAGCAGAAAAAGTGTGGATTCACTACACTTGAACTAAGGGGCTAACAGAGGAAATTGGGGAAGGTGTAGAACAAAGTCAGTGGGATATGTACAGATCAAGTAAGGAAATTTTGAGACTAAAATTAAAAGAGACCAAAAAGGTTCAATAATGAAGGGTGCCCTGGTTTAGCTAACCAGTTTAATATCCTATGGGCCAAAAAAAATACTGCAAATTAATGATAAAAAGGTATCAAAAGCCCACAAAATGAGGTAATTACTATTCAGTTAGGATACTAATAAACATAACTGAAACTTCTGAACCTCAAACCATGAAACTTGATTCCTATCAGGCTCTGTCCTGTGAGAATTTAAAAAGCCAGAGACAACTCTCACAGACTGATAAACACTCCTGCACAGCGTTAGGATGGGGAAGTGCACAGATGTCCCTCCTCCCCTTGAAATGATGTATGGTGGGCCACCCAAAACCAAGAATAGATAGCTGATATAAAATGATTAAGAGTAAGATAGTTTTTAAAAGTTACACTTGTATAAAGGTTCTATCCCCTGCAGTTGTCAGAAATTACAATGTAATCAGCATTCCTGACTCTTGATAATCCAGCTTCACTAGATCAGAACTCTGAGGTACCATACAATCAGTGGTTTAAGCACAGATGTTTCTACAGAGGACCCAACAGGATACCTAACCCTTCAAGTTGTAACCAATTTAACCAAAGAGAGTACTACAAGTGCAGAAGAGTCCCCTCAGAGTGACCCTCAAAGAATAAAAATAGAAGTTAAACACAGACAAATTCTAGAGACTGACACTGGATATGCAGATATAAATGCTTAGGTCAAATGGGTAAAATTCTCAGCGTATGTCCTTAATAAGAGCTACTGCCACCCATGTGCTGCCAGACATCCACAGGCGTAAATCATTTCCTTTCCCCTCAGCAGAGATACAGACCATCAGGGATTGTGCTGCATGTTCGCTCTGTACCAGGACAAAGATGCATGAGGAAATGAGACCTTTAAGAACTTGCCATTGGTCTTCTCTGCACTGCAAAAGTCCAACCTGAGAGTGGGTCCCTCCTTCAATATAGGAAGTATGAATCACTCATCTTGCCCTTTTAGGCAAGGAGTTTCATAAACCCATAGCAGAGCTTAAGACTTGTACCAAATCTTGAATATCACTGGAGGACCAGATAGTCACAGTCACCCTGCTTTCCATGTACACTCTGCTGACCTCTGGTGATTTGTGGATAATGGAACTTTCTTGGTAGACTGCCATCTAATTGGACAGGAACTTGTACTTTAGTCTAACTGGATATCCTATTCACCTTAGCATTACACAAGTAGCCCTAGAAGGATCCCAGTCATAGGAATAATAGGTCAACAACTGGTTCATTTGATTCAACTATCTATATTGATTCAATTGGAGTTCCTCAAAGAGTTCTCAGTGAGTTCAAGGACCAGAAAGAAATAGTCGCAGACTCTGAGTCAACACTCTTCTGGCAATCCACAATTAATATGTAGGCTGGATTAAAAATATATTATAATTAACAAAGATTCATAACTATACTAGAGATGTCCTACAAGGAATAGGCAGGCAGTTAGATGCCACCAGTCAAATGGGCTGAGAAAACAGAACTGCACAGATATAATACCAACAGAAAAAAGAGCTGCCTTTGTCATGATGAGTGAGAAATATTGTACCTTCATTCCCAATAATACAGCTCCTGATGGAACTATTACAAAGGCTTTAGAGGTGCCTTCCTGGGGCATCAGCCAGGAGGAGAATCAGGGAGCAGCCCCCAAGATCCCACCAAGCCATGCTGGAACCCTGGAGGCTGCACAAAGAAGCCATTCACCCACCCTCTTGGTGAGCACCTTCATGGGGCATCAGCCAGGAGGAGAATCAGAGAGGGGCCCGCGAGATCCCACCAAGCCATGCTGGAACCCTGGAGGCTGTACAAAGAAGCCATTCACTCGCCCTCTTGGTGAGTGCCTTCCCTGGGCGTCAGCCAGGAGCAGGCCCAGTAGTATTTCGTGCGAGCCTACCATTAGCAACTGGGGACAGAGGTCTGAGCATTTCTTGGCAGGATGATTGTATGCAATATAGCAAATGGGGGGGGCCCCTCTATTTTGTCTTTGAGAGCAAGTATTGTTTTCAACTTTGATTCATTATGGTTAATTGCTTTACTCTTTTCATTATTCTCTTTTGATTGATTTTATAATGTTCTGTTTTTGGTTTGATTTTGCAATACCTAATTGACTAGACAACTACTGTGAAGATAATGAGATATACTATGGTACCTATTACTGTTATCCCAGTAACCTGCTGTGAAGCTATGTACCAAATTCTCTGCACTGTCTCAATTGGCTTTGTTCTGTGTTGTTCTGTTGTATTTCTACTACCTTCAAAATAAATTTTTTTTAAAAAAGGCTTTAGAGAGATTATCAATCCTGGCCAATGAACTGGTGGAAAATGGTCAAATTGATGACTATTTTAACATGTGTACACTCAACAAAGTTAATGTATGTCCTCGATCATATATACTACCATAAGGAATTGTATCTATTTAATTTATAGTAGCTCGGATGCCCAGCAATATTAATTTCCTAAGGAATAACCACTGAAACCAAAAATTAATGTTCTCCTAAAACAACTCCCAACTAAAAAGTCTAAACACTTTCAAATCACAGTCCTGGAATTCCACCACCATGGGAGGCTGAGTGCAAAGGATAAATTCAAGGGTAGCCTGGGCAACTCAGAGATGTAGTGAAACCCTATCCAAGCCCCAGTACCACCACAAAAAAATAAAATAATTATAAAATAAAATAGAAGAAAGAAGTAAATAAATAATGAGAAAGAAAAGCTAAGAAAAATTAAACTCAAGATCTCAAAAGATAATTTAGACTAAGTGGGGAGTCAGACCTGGCGAAAGGATAACAAAACCCTATACTGAAACCACAACTATGACAAATGAAACTATAAAAGCAATACCTTCCTACAAGCAATTTTACTAGAGCATGACAAACAGCTCCTGTAAATCATACATAAGAGGACAGTTCCTGAAATATCTAAGGCCACTCTTTAGCAAACAAAAGGAAGGGAGGAAGAAGAGTGAAGAATTCCTCCACCTGAGTAAAGACTCTTCTTTAGTTTCAATAACTAAGCAACCCAGTGAAGGAAAGAGAACAGAGGTCCAAACATACTTGGTCGGTAGTAAAGGAGTGGGTATTTCTCTCAATGCCTTTTCAGATTAAAAAAAATTACAATTCTAAATTTATACACAATCCCAAACACACTTAATTATACATTCCAGATGGACAAAACATCAATATATGACAATGCAGGCAAACATACTCACACATAAAAAAAATCTTGAGAATGATTAGAATACAGAAGTAAAGAACACTCTGAGTTATATTAAGAGTGTCTTAACACATAGAAGGTATAAAACACAGATTTGAAACTTCTGAAAGTTTCAAAATGAGCAATATATCATAAATATGAGATTAAGAGAAAATAAAAAAATGACAAGGAATTGTTATACCACCACCAGGATGATTTACCAGTTATAAGGGGAGAAATGTGGAGAGCACTAGCAAACAGCACTACCTATAAGACAGTCTGCCTACCACCAGCTGCATGTAACTCCTGATGCGGTGCATTGCATCAAAGGACTTGCTCGCACTCATACACTCTCCTGTGGAGGATGCAGAACCTGAATTATTTATGTGACCATCAACTAAACACTAAAGGACAATGCACAAAATAATTCATCCACATTTTTTCATTTTTTGATTTTATGGTAATGAGAACTGAACCCACAGCTTTGCCCAAGCTAGGAAATTGCCCTGCTACCACACTGCCTCCCCAGCCATTTTGAAATTTTATTTTGCTATAGGATTATCACAAAGTTGGTCAGATTGGGCTCAAGCTTGCAACACTCCAATATCAGACTCATGAGTAGCTGGGCCAGCAGGTTATCAGCCACCATGCCCAGTAGGTTGTTCTTTTTAAAACATCAGTGTCTGGCTGGGGATTTAGCTCAGGAGCATAAGCACCTGCATGGCAGGCACAAGGTCATGAGTTCAATGCCCAGTACAAAAAAAAAGATATGGTAAAAACATCTGTGTCACTGGGCATAGTGGCTCATTTTTGCAAACCTAACATGTGGGAGGCTTAAGCAGGAGGATCACTGTGAGTTTGAGGCCAGCCTAGGCTACACAGCAAGTTGAAGGCCAGCCTGAACTACACAGTGAGACCCTGCCTCATAAAAACCAAAAGAAAAAAAAAAGATTACATTAAAATCTTTAAAAATCAGCATTACAGAAGAAAAAGCAAAAACATTCAGATTAAAGCTTAAAGAAGCTGGCCCTATTATCACAGGCCTGTAATCCTAGCACTTTAGGATGCCAAGACAAGATGATTGGAATCATCCTGATAAACCAGTAACTTATCAAAGTCTTGTCTTGGGCCAGGGATTTAGCTCAGCAGCACAGTACCTGTCTGCCAAGCATGACATCCTGAGTTCAATGCCAAAAAAAAAAAAAAACATAAAAAATCTTGTCTCAAAAAATAAGACTGGAAAATGTAAGAAGGTTCAAAGTTCCCTCACCAGTAACCCCCAGAAAAAAAAAAAACAGAAGAGACTTATAAGGACCTAACAAGCCAGGCATGGTGGCACACGTCACACTTGGGAGGCACAAAGGGAGGACTGTTGTGAGTCAAGAGCAGCCTGGGTTACAAAGTGAACTCAAGGCCAGTCTAAACAGCATAGCAAGACCCTGTCTCAAAAACAAACAAACAAACAAACAAAAAACACCACCTAACAAGATGTCTGCAATACTTTCAGTAATTCATTAAAAAGTGTATGTAAAATATGCCCATATCACACCAGACCACATCACATACTATATGTATATAAAATATAAAGTGCATGTTGTTTAAAAAAATGGAAAAAAAGTAAAATTGATGTAGCAAAAATTGTAGCTTTAAATCTGGGTGCTTGAATGATTCCTGCAACTTCCCTGGAGGAATGAAACTTCAAAATAAAAAACTAGGTAGAAAAGAGAAACAAGTAGTAACATAAAGTTGCTCAGCATTGGGAAAAAAAGAGGCCAAACTGGGGCTTGGCATTCAAAACATATTTTTAGAAGCCTGAGCTTAAGGACATTTCCAGAGTGATTGTAATTTTGACAAAGATTTAACATGTTTCAAAGCTCTGTCAATCACACCATGAAGATCTGTGCATTTCACGGTAAGCCAATTTTGCCTCCAAAACCAGCCACACCACAGTTGCACATGCATGTAATCCCCACTACTCAGGCGGCTAAGGCAACAGGATGGCAACCTCTGAGACCAGTCTCAGAAATTCAGCAAGATCCTATCTGAAAATAAATTTTAAAAATTAAAAGAGATGAGAGTGATCAGTGGGTTCCATCTCCCAACATGAAAAAAAAAAGAAAAGAAAAAGCAATACTTAACTCTAATTCATATTAAGTATAAGGAAATGTCTGAGGCAGAAATAAAGAGATAGGTGTAACTTGTTTTGAAATATAGTAAAAAAATACAAGGCAAAGGATAGAGGAAAAGAGTACGGCAATCGCAGAAGAGATTCTCTATTCTAATTTTGTTCAATGCAAGGGTCTTCCAGCTCTTCTGTAGGCAGAAAACTTATAAAATATTGGAATGGGGAGGTGACTAAGAAAATAAAACTGTAAACCAAGGAAGATGGCTGTGAAAAGGTTGCTGAACAAGTAGGAATGAGGGATGCAATCATGTAATGCAAACATGTACTAACAAAAATTTTTAAAAAATAATTTGAGTAAACTTTTAAAGGAATAATTGCTTTATTTCCCTTGGACTTAAGAAAAGTGAATTCACAATTTGCTTTTCCTGATCAAGCTTAGACTTGCAGTTAGATTCTAAAACCTCTTTAGTACACTTTTAAACATGTTTTCTTGGCTAACAGAAAAGAAAACAAAACATGTGGGAAGAGTAAACAGTACAGGGCTGCGACGTGGATCCAGGCGAGAGACACCTGCCGGTTCTCGCTGGAGCCGCCGCGCCGGCTGGGCCTAACGCCAGGGGTCTCCGAGCGCCGGGGACATCCAGGCCGCGATAACAGCCTCTTAGGTCCAGGGCCAACCCGCCCGGGCCGCCCACTGCCCTCATGAACTCGTATGCAGATACTCCGCTGGCTCGCCATCATACCGGCACCAGGCAGCTGCCCCTCCCACGCCGCCCCCGGGGAGAAAACGAGGCAACAGAAAGGAGAGGAGCGGCTGGACTCACCGCCGACGACCGGTGGCAGCCATGTTCGCAAGCACTGCGCCGGCGCGAGCCCTCTTACCCGGATGTGCGCGTCCAACCCTGGAGCCGGCCAAGGAGGGGCGGGGCGGTGCCGTGCCTCTGCCCAGCGTTCGAGCTCCCGCTGACCCCCCAGTCTTTTCGTCCGCTCCCGTCCCGCGCAGGTGTTTCTCCAGCCGCTGGCCCGCTGTTCCTGAGGAGGAGGCTTCGTTGTGGCGCCCGGGCTGCCTCGGGCTCTGCTTCCCGTGCCCTGCACCACCCGGCGGGCCCCCCCACCCCGGGCCTGAGCGGTGCTGTCCGTGCTGCGTATGGAGCCTTAGTTTTACTTACTGCGTAATTTGTAGAGTAGTTTTACGTCTTAATTGTTTTATTTTGAGAAAACTGTTAAAATTCATCCCAGGACATCTCCTTACTTGACAGTGTAATTTATTGGAAGTGAAGCAGCTACATATCTTCACAATGGGACGGCCCGAGGACTGCAGATGGCTCAGCGATGCCAGGCACGCGGCGGTGCAGGCTTACAGTCCCGCTGTGGGGTGATGAGGCCGGAGTGGGAGCCCAAGGCCAGGGGGGGTAGACAGAAATGCGGGTTATGACGGAAGCAAATCACAAATTAGTGAAGCGGGGTTTTGTCTTGGAGTTGTGTGTTTAGGGTTTTTGTGGCGAGGAGTAAAGCCAGAGCTTCCTGCCTCTCAGGCACCCGCTCAGCCGCTGGGCTCTAGCCCCAGCTCCAGCCCCAGCCCCAGGGGTGCTTTTTGGGTTTTTGTCCTTACTGATATTTCTACTAGTTAATTACAAACAAAAGTGTATGAAGCACCAACAATAATTTTATAGTTCTTTATATTTTACCAGCGTTTAAATTTTTTATAGGATTTCTAAACAGGCTGTCCTCTTGCCGCAGACTCCCAAATACTTTGTGTGGGATGACAGGGATGTGTCACCATGCCCCGCATTGTTTTTTGTTTTTTATGGTCTGTTATGAGGTGTACATACATTTAGAATTGTTGTTTCTTCTTGATGAATTTGACCATTTGTAATTATGGAGTATCCTTTCTTATACCAATATTTTCCTTGTTCTGAAGTTTGCTTAGCTTTGTAATTACCAAGCCACTCCAGCCTCTTATATTTGCTGTGTATATTTTCCAGACTTTTGCTTAAACAATCTATAGCATCATATTTCAAGTGGAATGCAAACAGATCCTGGGTTGTTTGTTGTTGTGTTTTTAAAATTCTAACTGACAGTAGTTGTTTTTGTTTTTTGAGACCATGTCTTGTGTAGTTCAGGCTGGCGTTGAACTCATTATATAACCCAGATTGGCCTCAAACTCACAGCATTTCTCCTGCCTCAACACAGAGTGATGGGATTACAGTTGTGTACCACCATGTCTGGTGACAATTTTGATTGGTGTGTTTAGAGCATTCACACTCAATGTAATTACTGATACAGTTCAGTTTAGATCTACCATTTTGTTATTTTCTGTTTGTCATTTCTGATTTGTTGTTCCTGATTTCCCTTTTCTGCCTTTATATTATGAAATTTTGTAGCATTTTGTATTATACATTGGCATTTTAAGCTGTGTAACTTTGTATTGAGATTTTTATTAGTGGCCATCAGTTATTAGAGCAGTTTATTTCACTTTAGCAGATTGGTACACACCTGCCAAAATGCCAAAATATCCTTTGATCATCTTCATCCCAATCACCTTTCTTGCCCTGTCACTTCATATTTGTATTTCTTCAGTGATTGTTCCAGGGATTGTAATTACAATCCCCAGAACTGAATGTTTGCTTCCCACCAAAATCTACTTGTTGATGCCTAATTTCCCTTGTCAGTGTATCTAGTAGTGAGGGCTCTGAGAGATGATTAGGTCATGAGTTTGTTAACCTCTCATGAATAAGTTTGGATTAGGGTTAGAGTTCAGAGCTGTACACCTCCCTGTGACTGCAATCAGTGCCTAGAGAATAGTTCCTTCACTAACAATATGATCTTTCAGCAGAAGGCAAGCAACCTGATGAAGTAGGAGACCAGCAGCAGATACCTGGGGAGGGTCGCACCCACATCCACCACAGTGAGGAGTACACAATAGGTCTACCACGGTGTCTCATACCATGTTAGCAAGCCAGGTCAAATAACCTTATTGTGACCATGCATTATTGGAGGACAAAAGCTAGGTGGGGACAAAGGTTCAGAGACAAAAGATGTATCCTTTCTGACCCCCTTCTTCATTCTCATTGCTGATCTGCCCCTTTTGGGCCCTGGGTTTCAGTTGTATTGCTCATTAATTCCAGACAGTATAGGATCTGAGAGTTTAGTTGGTTGGCTGTTCCCTCTCCGTCCTGTGGCAGTATATACTCAGTGACACTTTTCACATTACTCACTGGTTAAGGCAGAGAAAGGTAGAGGAACCATGGTAAATCCACAAGTAACAACAGGAAATGAAGGGAGAGGGGAGGGTAAACAGACAAAAACAAAAAGAATCAAGGTATATCATGTACATGTACCAAATACCCACAGTGAAACTGGTTATTATGCATCACAAACATATACCAGTATGTAAATTAATAATGTTTCTGAGTCATGCAGTGATCAAGTAGCCAGCTCCAGGAGCAGCACTTATATATTCTTTCCCATCTGTTGTTGTCTCTATTGGACCAAACCATGGAGTGGTAGTGAGGTGGTCTAGGACTGCTCATGGCTACCCCTACCTCTGCCCACAGGGATCCTTAGAACTTGACCAGCAGCCTGTTTTACAAGTGCCTTGGTATGTGTCTCTGGCAGATGCCCCACCTTGGTGATGCAGCAGCCTTTCCTTCCATACACAGCCCATGAGGGTGCCATTTCCAAGAAGTCACTACACAAAATTGGCCAGAATTCTGGCCACCACCTATCATCCTGTGTCTCCTTTAGAGTTCAACCCAATGACAGGAACCATCCTTGGGCTTCTTCCTTTGGGTATTTGTCCAATGTTTCTCTGAAGACCTTATCAATAGGGACACCCAAGAGGCCACTGTCCTCTCAGATCCTCATCAGATCTCCAGCTACTGATGCCAGTGGACTTTTCCCAGGACTTCTTAAAACAAAGGACATTGTTCTTCTCAAATTCCTCTTGGAAAAAGGAAGAATTCTGTTGTGAAGATGAAAATTAACAGAGAAGACACTGAAAAACTATTTTCTTTCTCTTACTTGCTGGCAACTTAAAATAGCACAAGGAGGTACAATGAGAGCTACTAAGGTCCCCAGATCTCTCCCTGCAGGCATCAGTGGGGCACGGAAGCAGTAGGGGAATTTGATCAAGGCCCTACCTGTCCTCCCTTTTAACGGACATGGAGAGTCCTGCATCTCCCTGATTCCCCTCGTGAGACTGCCAAGTAGAGGCTGCAGAAAACCCCCGCCTTGCCCAGGACTGGCTTGGTATCTCTGCTGAGTGGATCCATAATGGGATGGGTGGTTGCCATTCTGAATGCAGATAAAGAATGCTTAGAATCAGATACTAAGATTATCAAGACATTATTCCATGTGAAAGATGAGTTGTGTTTCTGTGTGTGTGCACATGCATGCCCATGCATACACACATCCCTCTGATAGGATGGAGAATGGGCAGGGAGCCCTGAAACAAGGAAAGGAAACTGTAGAGAACTTGAATCTTCCTGCCTTACTTACCTGCCAGAGGGCCTAAGCCGCACTGTTTGTGTAATTAGTGTGATCAGGCCAGGGATTTAGCTCGGTGGCATAAGCATCTGCTTGGCAAATGCAAGGTTGTGAGTTCAATCCCTGGTACCAAAAAAAAAAAAAACTAGCATGAACAGGTAGGCATGAGGAGTTGGGACAGAGGAAGGTCAGCGTTCAAGGCTCAGCTTCTCCCTTACCTGCTCATTTCTTAACCACGGTGCAGATATTGGATGTTATTGGTAGGTGGAAAGACAGATTTGAGTGAAGATATGAGGAGGACCTGGCTGAGATGTCATTTAGGAAAGAGTGATTGTTGCAGGTCCCTGGGAAGGGGGGACACACTTGTTATCTGGCCCTGGCATTAAGATTTTTCTGGGCCAGGGATAGCTCAGTGGCACAGCACCTGCCTGGCAAGTACAAGGTCCTGAGTTTGATCCCAATATCAATATTTTAGCACCAGGATATAGTTTAGAGGCACAAGTGCCTGCCTAGAAAGCACGAGGTAGAGAGTTTGATCCCTGGTACCAAAAAAACCAAAAAGATTCTCTCTTCTTCCACCTCTCAAGCCTGTTTTGGGAAGTGAGTGTTTTTGAGTTAGACATTCTATGAGATCAGTCCTTGATGGTAAACTTTTCAGAAAAGAAAAAAGGAAATAAGTATATAGTCTTAATAAAATCTGTCTTTACATCAAAATTTTAAAAAGGCAAAAATGAAACACCACAGGTGCTACAAGGTTATTTTCAAGGTAATGAAGGAAAGGCATATTCAAAACAGCAAAAGTAGAGTTTAGCATAGACAAGAACTAAAATAATTTAAGGTAAGGGTTAGTTAGTATGAGGATGTGCTGAGCTGATGTAGAACTGTACTCCCAAGCACTCACCTCTGCAGTTTTCCCCCAGTCCTTCTGGCCCTGCAGTGGGTCTAGTCAGGCTTGATGCCCATGATCTTGACATCAACACTTGCAGACCCCCATCCACACAATACCCACCATCCTATGGACCAACCATGATGACATTTACCTTACTCTTCAAACTATATACACTTTAACAAAAACCATTTGCCACTAACTTTTAGCCTGTCCCGATAAAATCAGCCTTTTAAGCTTGCTGAGTGAGACAGAGTGTGATTCTATTTTTGATGTCTGAATGCTGACAGCTTCCAAGAGCATTCCTTTACCAACATTGGACCCAGTTACCAAGAAAGGCATGGGGGCTTCCTATTTGGAGCCAATGGGAGCTACCTCCACATAAGCCCAACACAGCTACAGCCCATGATTTCATCCCAGTAAGAGGCCAGCCAACTCTTTTCCTGCTCTCTGAAGCTACCTCACCTGCCTAGCAAAGAGAAAAGTAACTAAGTCCCCAAAGTGGCTCTGTGGGCTTCTCTGTATAGCCAATGTCAGTTCAGCAACAAACACCTTCTGCTCCTAAATCCATCTGAACAAACCATAATTTCACATTGAGTACCAAATAATTATAAACTTACTCCAATACTAGAAGATTTAGGTGTTCCAACCTTTAGCAGGCAGAATTGTGCAATGGTTGATACATTGTGTCAATTTAAGAAGTTTAGAAGTTTAAGTGACTCAGCAGAGAGCCAGGATTCTTTCTTTGTAAACAGCTTCATCCTGTGCAAGAGGAGGGCATGCAGATGATATGAGTGCTACACACCCCCCTACTCCAAGGCAGGGTAGCCTGCTTAAAATATAAGGGAGGGCAAGAGGCTTGCTCTTCCCCCAGTTTTGCTCTTGTTTCTTTTGCTGTCTTCTACCACTTTGAAATGTTGCCCCAAGCCATGCCACCCAGCCTTGGAGCCAGCTAATTATGGCCTGAAACCTCCACAAACTGTGAGCTAAATAAATCTTTTCTTCTTCAATTTCAAGTGTTGGGCATTTTGTCTCAGCAATGTTAAAAAAAAACCCACACAGATTGCCATGAGTTTGAGACCAGCCTGGTCTATAGTGAGGCCAGCAAGGCCAGCCTAAACTACATAGCAAGACCCTTTTTCAACAAACCAACAACAAATAATTGACTAAAAAAAAGTTGAAGCTATTGCACCTAATATTTAAAAGAATATCACAATGCACTTCATAAATATGTAAATGCCTATGTGTCATTTATACACTTAAAAATCCTGTATACCCAGGACTGGAAGGCTGAGGCAAAAAAGATCACAAGTTCCAACTCAGGGTGGTCATTCTAGTGATAACCTGCCTCAAAATAAACAATAAAGCACTGGAGATGTAGCTCAGTGCAAACTGTAGAAGACCATTTGGATGGCTCTCCTTGAATGCCAAACAATTACATCTGCATTAGTTAAACTGGGCCCTATCTCCACGTACTGATACGTACAGAGCTAGCTATTTCCTTCTCCCTTCAATTGGCTCTAAGCAAATGTAAATATAGCTAGCTGAGGTACTGATGTGTAATCCTTAAAGTCAGCCAACAGTCTCCTGTTTTCTCAGATCATGTCTCCCTACAAACTGTTGAGCACAAAAAGATAACAAAGCCACATAGCTCCAAGAATGTCAACTAGGTTCAAGCCTCAAGATGAAAGACTATGACTTCCCAGGGCACAGAAGTTTACATATCAGAAACTGAAGCAACAGACTCATAAACATAAATGGTACCCCCATTGACTTATGCAAATTGGTCTTTCTGCATACCCTTCTTTCTGCATATTGCAAAGGTGCCTTCTGGCCTTCCAGCTAAGCCTGTCTCACAGATTCAATTAACTCTCACCATTCTCACCATCACTCATCCTCAAGCTACTCCTTTCTTCACAAATTAATAAATTCTGGGTGAGGCCCTGGATTAAGGCCTTTGTTCCATGAATCTTCACCTGGGCTAGAGGACCCCTTGGCTGCCCATAACTATAAATATGTCTCAGTGTCTTTATTCTTACTGTGGGTTGCACTGGAGATGGTAGATTAGAGTTAACTCACCAGAATTCCAATAATGTTCCCAATGGGATTACAAATATATACTTCCCAGACTGTGAGGAGGTTGGGAAAAGGGATTAGAACACAAAGACCTCAGTTTCAAGCTCCAGTACCACCCACCTGCAAAAAGGTAAAGAATATAATTTTAAAAAGAAACTCATGAGGGCCAGGGATTTAGCTCAGTGGCATAAGCACCTGCCTGGCAAGAACAGGGTCATCCCAGGTACCCCCCCCAAAAAAAAAACAACTCATGACATATCAAAAGTTAAAGGTTAAGTAGCTGGGTTTGGGGTAATGCATGTAATCCTGCCACTCAGAAGGACAAGGAAGGATCACAAATTTAAGGCCAACCTGGGCTACACAGCAAGAACTGTGTACTAAACAGGAGGTGGAAGGAAGGTGCTAAGTACAATAGCAGAAATTCCATAAACTGAGAAAAAAGGAAACAGCTAAGAAAATGAAGAAAATGTGTTCCTTGGCCAGAGGCAATGTATGTGCAATTCCATAATGGTAGATAAGTCATTCTCAGGGTCCACACAAGCATTACATGCAGTGAAGACAACTTTGTATCCAGAATATGCATCTATGCCAGTGAGACAAAGCACACTCCCTTCCATAATGGAAGTGACCTAATATAGTCAACCTTCCACTAGGTCACAGCTCGATCACCCGAGGGAATGGTGCTGTATCAGTGACTCAGTGTTCATTTCTGCTGCTAGCATATTAGGTGTTCAGCAGTGACTATAGTCGTATCAGTGTTGCCCTGGGTTTGAGATGATGTATGCCACTTGGAAGGACAAGGAAGGACTATGATATGTAGTCATATCAGTGTTCCCCATTCCCAGTGTCTGCGAATGCATGTTGCTGAACCTATGCATAACCTCCATCTCTACCACCATGGCCACTCTGTTCATGGACTCACATTGGGCAATGACAGGGTTGGCCATAGAAGGAGGTTGGCCACTGTTCACAGAACAGGTCATTTCATCCACTTGATTGTTACAATCATCTTCTGCTGAGGTCACCTTTTTGTGAGTGTTTACATGGGAAACATATTTTTACACCCTTCACCCATATGGAGACATCTATCCACATACCTCTTCCCCAAATAGCTTTGTCACCAATTTCCATTAATGTTCCTTCCAAGTTCTTGGTCATCCAGGAAGACCATTGGATTCAAGGGCTATGGCCCATGAATCAGTATATGGTCACATATTTGGCCATTCCTCCTTTCAGGAAAAATGTAATACCAGGTGCACTGCCCAAAGTTCTGGCCATTGTGATTTCCCTTCACCTCAGGTTTGTCCTAAAAAGGATCTGTAATGCTGCAGCTGTCCACTCATGGGTGGTGCCTGAATAATGAGCAGAGCATCTATAGACCAGACCCTAGTGTTTTCTTCTTCTGACAGCTGATCATATGGTACACCGCACAAAGCCATTGATGCATGCTGGGAAACAAAAGGCAATACAGCAGGCATAGGAGCCATACGTATCTGGGCAACTTCCTTAAGTAATTTAATTCTACCCTCTGGATCTGTCCTGGCTTGATCATGAATGTACCATTTCCATTCAATGATAGACTATTGCTGTGCACATCCAAACTTACGGCTTAGTGAATCAGATAATACCAGATCATGATAGGCAACTCAGGATACATGGTGACCTGGTGACCCATGGTCAGGCATTTAGTTTCCACTAAGGCCCAGTAGCAGACCAAGAGTTGTTTTTGAAAGGAAGAACAATTTTCTGCAGATGATGGCAGAGACTTACTCCAAAATCCTAAAGGCCTCCATTGCAATTCACCTATGGAGACCTGCCACAAACTCCAAACAGCATCTTTACCTGTCACTGACACTTTAACTACCATTGGATCTACTGGATCATAAGGCCCCATGGCAGAGCAGCCTGCAAAGCAGCCTGGACCTGTTGTGGTCTTTTCTTGTTCTGGGCTTCCTGAGTCACTTGCTAAATGGTCCAGCATAAGATACCTAAGTGAACAAGGTGTTGCCTCCAAAATCCAAATAGGCCAACTAGGTATGTGCCTCCTTTTGGTCACAGGGAAGCCAGATGCAACAACTTATCTTTTACCTTAGAAGGAATATCTCTACGTGCCCCCACAGGACTCCTAGAAATTTCACTGAGGTAGAAGGACCTTGAGTTTTGGTTGGATTTATTACTTATCCTCTGGCTCTCAAATGCTTTACTAGCAAACCTAGAGTGGTTGCTACCTCCTGCTCACCAGACCCAATCAGCATAACATCATCAATGTAACGGACCAGTGTGATCTCTTATGGGAAAGAAAGGCAACCAAGATTCCTACAAAGTTGTGACACAGGGCTGGAAAGTTAATACAACTCTGAGGTAGGATGGTGAAGGTATACTGCTGGCCTTACCAGCTGAAAGTGAATTGTTTCTAATGGTCCTCATGGATAGATATGAGGAAGATATTTGCCAAATCAATGGCTATGTTAATCTGCTCAAGCAAGGAAACCACATCTGGTACCATAGCTGGAATTGAAGTCACCACTTGATTCAGTTTACAGTAATCTACCATCACTCTCCAAGACCCATCCATCCTCAGCACAGGTCAAATGGGAGAATTAAATGAGGATATGGTGGGGACCTCCACATCTTCAAGTCATTGATGGTGGCACTAATCTCTGCAGTCCCTCCTGGAATGCATTACTGCTTTTGGTTTACTATTTTTACCAGCAAAGGTAACTTTATTGGCTTCCATTTGGCCTTTCCAATCATAGTAGTCCTCACTCTACAGGCTAGAGAACCAATGTGAGAATTCTGCCAAGTACAAAGTACATTTATCCCAATTATTCACCCCAGAACAGGGGAAATGACTAGAGGATAGACTCAAAGACCTACTAGATGTACTGTGAGTCAGACCTTTGCTAAAACTCCATTGATCAGCCAACCTCCACAGGTCCCTACTCTTACTGGAGGGCTACAATGATGTTTTGGATCCCCTAGAATCAGTGTTAGTTCAGAGCCAGTGTCCAGTAGTCCCTGAAATATCTGATCAAGCCCCTTTTCCCAGTGTAGAGTTGCTCAGGCAAAAAGCCTTAGGTCCTTCTGGGAAGGGTGAAATAAAAATTGTATAAATTGTTGCTCTATCAGGATCCTTGCCTATGGGGACCTGGCCTAACCTTCATTCAAGAGGGTCTGGGTCTATAAACTGGCTCAAATCTGGGAACTGGTTGAGAAGCTGTGATTCCCTATTATGTTTTGAAGTATGTTTCTGTTCATTTGCACTTAAAATATTTCAGATTGCATAATTCTAGTAAAAAAAATTGTAGGCTTCCTATCTATTTCACTTTTGGAAACACCATGGCTAATCAGTCGAAGCCATAGGTCATACATGTCAGATTATTCTGGTCATTGTTCTGCTTCTGCTGTCCATTACATTAAGTACATGGACCCTGCCTTTGGCAATTAAGAGCTGCCACTTGACCTCTGCCACTCCAGGATCCAATCAAGTCCATTGCCCTCAAATTTCCCAAGTGAGTAACCATGGTCCCCACCATAAGGTCTGGCATACAGAGAAGAGCAATGAGGGAGCTCTTCAAGGATGCTGGGGCTCCCCTCACTAATCTGTTTCTCAAAGAGTTAGTGAAGAGTACATTTTCTGGGTCATTCTAGTGAGACAAATTAGATTTAACATGAAAGATCCACTCCTGCATTCCTATTCCCCTAAGCCTCTGAATCCTCTCATTAAAGAATATCAGGCATCTCTAACTCATTCACAGTGGGCCATCTTTTGATTCATACCTCTGCCTACCAGTCAAATAAATTATTAACACCTTTCTTTACTCTGATACAGCAACAAAAACACCAAAATACCCACAATTTGGAGGCAGATTTTGTTTTAAATTTTTTTTATTTTTATTGTTGTTTTTGTTGGTATTGGGGGTTGAACTCATGACCTTGCACTTGACAGGCAGGCACTTATGCCACTGAACTAAATCCCCAGCCCTATTTTTTATTTTAAAGAGAACAGAACCCAACAAAACAGAATAGAGCCAGTCAAAAACAAAAGCAGTGAAAGTGGTATAGAACTTCAAAACAAAATAAGAAATCAACAATGATTACCATAATATATCTTGCTATCTTCACAACAGTTGTCCATACCATCAGACAGCAAAAATCAAAACATAATAAAACCAATGAAAACATAACATTGAATAAAACAAAACAATACTGTACATTGTTATCTTCAAAATAGTTGCTCAGGTTACCAGATGCAGGAATAAAACAAAACAGTAAAATGGAACAAAACATTGGATTTGGAAACAAGACAGGAGGCCAGGGATTTAGCTCAGTGGCATAAGCGCCTGCCTGGCAAGCACAAGTTTGCAAGTTCAATTCCCATACCAAAAAAAAAAAAAGAAAAGAAAACAAGACAAAAGGAAATGTTGGGGTCTGTGCCTAGACCCCTAATCCCCCAAATGGGTGCATGGCAAAGGCTCAAAGGAATGAGACATGCGGCATAGTCTTTAGGGCTGCAGGAGGAATGAAATCCTCATCAGAGTTTGTAAACCTGCTAGCCAGCTGGCCGACTAATGCTAGACAACACATATTTAATCAAAACAAGCAAGGGGTTGAGGGGACAATGGAGAGAACCTGAAAAGGATCTTGAGAGAGTTCAAGGACCCCTCTGAGCAACAGATAATGCTAATTAAGGAAAACTATCTAGAAAGTCGCCAGGTGGCCTCAGCTATGGCCTATCTTGGGGTGTCTCCTCATTCTCAATTCAACCATGCCTGGGCAACACCACAGCCCTGCACGTGTATTCAGCTTCTATGCTCTCCAACAAGGAAATAATTCACACTGCCGTCCTTCACGTGGATGCCCAGACCACTAGCCCCAGGCCCACAGAGTCAACCAAACAACACAAGCATCAAGCTATTACCTTCCCCTCACCTGCTACCATTACAGAGTCCTCTAAATGGTGGGGATACTCTTCTGGTGTTTCAGCCCACACACCAACTAGCTCACAAAAGTATGGTTTCTCTTCTGGCTGAGGCTCTTACCCACCAGCATGGCAGAGTTTGCTTCACAGGAAGGTGTGGTTTCTTTTACCAATCAGCATAGCAGGGCTTACTTTATGGAAAGGGGTGGTTTCTTTTCTGATTGAGGCTCTTACCCATCAGCATGGTGGAGCTTGCTTCACAGGAAAACATAGTTTTTCTTCTGGAGCCAGATTTATTTAATGTCAGATGGGTCCTGACAGGAATTGATCCTTATAAAAATGCCAGACCCTGATCTCTTGTGGTTTGGGGCTTATATGGGATAAGCAAGCAG
Organism: Hydrochoerus hydrochaeris; assembly: GCA_004027455.1. NCBI lineage: Eukaryota > Metazoa > Chordata > Mammalia > Rodentia > Hydrochaeridae > Hydrochoerus > Hydrochoerus hydrochaeris. The sequence continues at coordinate 38,495 of PVLA01011643.1, forward strand.
GAAATATAGAAGCAGAGTTCTTGGCTGTCTTTGACTTGTTCTTACAATATGCATCAGAGTGAGGAGCTGTGGATCACTGTGACTAGCTGTTTCTAGGAGATTCAAGCAACAGGAACTTGTAACAGGAACTGTTACCTGGGCAACAGACTGGCTGGAGGGCATTTTCTGCTGCAGCTCCACAAGATGCAACATTAAATTCATAATCCTTGCTTAATGGGACCATATCAGCAAACAGCTTGAACCAGGTGTATATTTTTGCCACCATTATCCCACCGCTGTAAAATCCATTTCCACACTTGCTCATTAGGCCTCTGCTTATGAGTTTAAAAGAAAGGGGCTGGGGAAATAGCTCAGCAGCATAAGTGCCTAGCAGGCACAAAGTCCTGAGTGTGATTCCTGGTACAAAAAAAAGAAAGAATTAGAAAAAAAATAGAAAAAAGTTTGAAAAATCAAGCTCTTTAGCATATTAGCAGACCTCCTCATTGGTCACACTATGTACTTCACCCTTAGGAGCTTTCTGTGATTCGAGCCTGGTTATAGGCCTAGAGGCAAAAATGGGTAGTGAGGGTAGGTTCTGAGGAGTGTCAATGTTATCCTGCTTGGTCGACACAGGATTGGTTTCCCCAGGTATATTTCAACAGGCCACACCACAGGGGTGGAGGTGGGAATGACTCTGCCACTGTGGATGGGTGCTACAGTTGACACATGGTGTCAATTTGAGAAGTCTAGAAGCTTGACTAAGTAACTCAGCAGCTCTACATCCTAGGGTATAGAGAAAAAGCCATTATTGCTCTAGGATGTTGTTCATTATGTCATTTGAAGTCATTAGATTGCTGTGTTGCCTGGGTTGGCCTTCAACCTTCAACCTTCCTATTAAGAGGGCTGAAATTACAGGTGTGTGCCACAATGCCCTGCCACTCTAAAGACTTGTAAATAGTTTGATGTGGAGGATGGCAAAAGGGCAGCCACTGGGGAGTGAATCGTGGTAAGGGAAGCACTGCTTTGGAAGTTAGCGAGGCACCTGCCCTCCCATAGCCTGCTGACCCTCTGTCCTCCTCTGCCCGCCAAACCACTCGTCCAGACCCCGTTGTCTCCCACGAGGACCCGCCCCTTTTCTCAATAGCTCCTCCCCCAAGCCGGTGGCTCGTGGTAAGCACCTCAGGTAACGACTGGCCCCACCTCTTCCTCTCCGTCCCATATAGAACTCGAGTTGGAAGAGGCCAGTCCAGTCTCAAAATGAAGGTAAAACCGCTGCCTGGTCACCCCCACCCTGACTCCAGCCTTCACCATTGCTGCCAGGGGAGGAAGGCCATGATCCAAAGGAACCTGAGTAGTTGCAGAAACTGTTTATTGGTGGTCTGAGCTTTGAAACTACACATGATACTTTAAGAGAGTATTTTGAGAAATGGGGCACTCTCTCAGATTGTGTAGTAATGAGACATACAAAAAAAAACACTCCAGGGGCTTCAGTTTTGTGACTTACTCTTGTGTTGAAGTGGATGCAGCAATGTGTGCTTGACCACACAAAGTGGATGGGTGAGTAGTTTCTAGAGGATTCAGTAAAGCCTGGTGCCCATCTAACAGTGAAGAAAATTTTTGTTGGTGGTATTAAAGAAGATACAGAAGAATATAATTTGAGAGATTACTTTGAAAAGTATGGCAAGATTTTGAAACCATAGAAGTTATGGAAGACAGACAGAGGGGGGGAAGAGAGGATTTGCTTTTGTAACTTTTGATGATCACCATACAGTTGATAAAATTGTTGTTCAGAGATACCACACTATTAATGGAAATAATTGTGCAGTGCAAAAGTCCCTTTCTAAACAAGAGATGCAGTCTGCTGTTTCTCACAAAGTGGTCATGGAGGTGGTTCTGCCAACTTTCTGGGTTGTGGAGGAAACACTGGAGGTGGTGGAGGGAATTTTGGCCATGGTGGAAACTTTGGTGGAAGAGGTTACGGTGGTGGAGGTAGCAGCAGAGGTAGTTAGGGAGTAGGTGATAGTGGATATAATGGACTTGGAGGTGATGGTGGAAACTATGGTAGTGGACCTGGCTACAGTAGTAGAGGAAGGTATGGTGGTGGACCAGGATATGGAAATCAAGGTAGTGGATACAGTGGTGGTGGTGGAGGATACGATGATACAAAGGAGGAAATTTTGGAGATGGTAACTATGGTGGTGGTGGGAACTACAATGATTTTGGAAGTTACAGTGAACAAAAACAGTCAAATTATGGACCTAGGAAGGGGGTCAGTTTTGGTGGCAGAGACTCAGGCAGTCCCTATGGTGGTGGTTATAGATCTGGTGGTGGAAGTTGTGAATATGGTAGCAGAAGGTTTTTAAAAAAAAAACAGAAAAAGGTTACAGTTCTTAGCAGGAGTGAGGAGTTGTCAGGAAAGCTGGAGGTTACTTTGAAACAGTTGTCCCATAGTGAGAAAAGTTACTTCAGCTTAAACAGGAAACTCTTCTGGTTGAGGACTGTCATAGCCAGTTTGCAAAAATTGTAGCTATTGATTAATGCAATATAGTGTCAATTAGATGTATATTCCTGAGGTCTTTTATCTGTTGTAGCTTTGTCTTTTTCTTTCTTTTCATTACGTCAGGTGTAGTCCACTGTAAATTGTAGTAGTAGTACCAGGAATAAAAAATAAGGAATTTTTAACTTTTCAAAAAAATAGTTTGATGTGGAAAACTTTACAGATGAAATCTGTGGTTAATTTTAAAAACTTAAACCTAGGTTAATGTGAGGCATACAGAGGATCCGTTTAAATGTAAAGGATGTAGAAAAGCATACACAGATCTCCTGCCTCACACTGCTGATCAACCCCACAGACATCCTTAAGGTGAGAAATGCCTTTAGGATATACATGTTCTGATATCAGAGAAGTCATACTGAAGAAAAATCACACAAATGGAGTGTATATAGAGGTCATTTTGATTGACCCTCTCAGAAAATAGTCCTTTCATGTGTGTTGAGTGTGAGCATCTTTTCTGAGGTTTTTTTCAGCATAATTCAGAACTCACAGGAGGAGAATCCTATGAATATAATCTTTCACTCTTTGTTCCTCTATTAGCACTATGGATGCACACTAGAGAACAAAACAATGGGAAGGTTGTAGACAGAGCTCAGCCCTGATGGTGCCACATAAGAGAACTCATACTAGGGAGGCCTTGTGTCTATCCAGTGGGAAAGAGCCTCAGGTGTTCTCACATGTCCAGCATAAGAGGGTTCACCAAGAAAAACTCCAGGAATCTGTGTTGGCAAGCTGTCAGTTTTAGCTTTTATTTTATTTCATACAGGGAAATTCATGCAAATTAGAGAAACTCACTGAACATAACATGCAAAAACTACTGTTTGATACTCTTTTACTGGACATCAGAGACAAACCATAAAAGAAGCAAAAGCCACAAGTTATTTGTAACCCATATTACAAATACTCTACCCATATGTACTGAGGCTATGTGCACAAAATTTCCTATAGTCATGGGGAGCAGCTGTGAACAAATCTACTCTGTATGTGCCCCTGATTTGCCACAAAAACATCATGTGATGGGCTGGGGATTTAGGTTAGTGGCTCAAGTGCTTGCCTGGTAAGTGCAAGGTTGTGAGTTTGATCCCCAGTACAAAAAAAAGCAACAAAACAAAACCCATGTGATGGTTTAGATTTCATAATATCTCACAGAAGTAACTGCCACAGGTCATCAACTGTAAATATTATCAGTGCAAACAGCAGGTCTATCTTCTGACATCACATACCAATCAGAAAGACTTATTTAGAAATTCTACATGTTTTGAAATCATAAGGACCAATATACACATAATTTTATAATATTCAAAGAAGTTTGAATGGGATGCCATCCATACTTCCTCTTTATATGCCACAAAAGTCACATAACAAATAAGAGCATTATGTTAACATCAATATTTTGTCAGTGGCATTCCATTTATTTAAAGATAGGTACAGAGTGGAAGGGCTACACAGGCAACTCCACCTAGCCATGCAACCTTGGCACCTCGCTTGGAACCTGATAGGGCCCTGCCCAGCATCCCCAAACAGCCAAAAAGCATCAGTAGGTTGCTCTGAGCCCCACCCAACAACTCCAAGTGACAGGGGAACCTCCTGTGTTAAGAGGCGTGAGGGGAGGAACTGCAGAGTGAACTCCACCTAGCCATACAACCTGAGCACTTCACTTAGAACTTGTCAGGACCCCCCACCCATTAACCAAAGCAGTTGGGCTTCTTTGGTGTGCCATGTGGCATGAGATGAAGGCTGGCACAACATATTTCATCTCCCTATTCAGCCTAGGTATGCCACTCAGAAGCTGGTAGAGCCCTGCCCAGCAACCTCAAGCAGCCAGGGAGCTTCAGAGTTCAGAGTTCCACAAAGGGTGTTTTGAAGGTCCATCCAGCATACTCCCCCCACTTGAGGAGCCTTCAAGTGCCACTAGGGACTTGATAAGGCCTGCCTGATGACCCATCACTCAACTGGAGAAACTCCCTGCAGTACAGACAGATATCCTCAACCCAGAAAACAACTGAGACTTTGCATTTGGCTTTCTCTGGGAAATACAAGAAAATGACAAAACAAAAAGAGAAAAATGCAATCTCAAACCTCCAGCCCATCCCAAACAAGGCTAGGAGACATGGACATAGAAGAAAGTGTAATCCATACACCTGAAACTTCTGAAATGATACCAACTAAAGTAAAGAAACAACTCCATGAAGCTGTAAAGGAACTCATATCAGAAATAATCTCCCAGGTAAAATAAGAAATGATAAATGTAATAAAAGAAATGCTGAACATATCTAAAGAAGACACAGTTAAAAAGATAGAAGAGAACTGCCAAAAGATGGAAACCTTGAGTGGACAATACAAGACAGAAGAATGCATGAAATAGATTAAAAGATATCCAGGAAATCAAAAATCCCATTGAAAGCTTGCAAAACTGCTTCAATGAATGTGAAGACAGACTTTCAGTCCTCAAAAACAAGATTGCAGCTAATGAACAAGAAAGGAAAGATCTTTTAAAAATAACAAGGAATCAGGAAATAACAATTCAGCTTCAAGGTGATGCAAAGAAAAACAATATAAGATTGATAGGTGTAAATGAAAAAGAAGGTAACAACACAAATTATATAAAAACACTGTTTACAGAATTAATAGCTGAAATTTTCCCAAATATGGGAAAGGAAACACATACAGATAAGTAAAGCACACAGAACTCCAATTAGCCATAAGCAAAATAAATCTACACCCAAACATATAATAATCAACATCCCAGAAATTCAACATAAGAACAGAATATTAAAAGCTGTTAGAGAAAAGAGACAGATAACCTTTAAAGGAAAGTCCATCAAAATTACAGCAGACTTCTCAACAAAAACAATCAGGTCAAGAAGAGCATGGAGTAAATTACTTCAAATCCTAAAGGAAAATGATTTCCAACCCAGACTGATGTACCATGCAAAGTTGTCCTTCAAAATTGATGGAGAAATAAGATACTTCTATGAAAAAGAATAGCTGAAGAACTTAATGACTACCAAACCAACCCTGCAAAGAATGCTGAAAGATATTCTAAATAGACATAAAAATAACTAGGACTCCAAGAGCATCAACAGAAAAAACCACTACACAAGGCAAACAATTAAAGAGGAAAGGTAGAGAACCAACAGCAAAAAGGTAACATGACAAAAATATAACAGTTATAACCATTAATGTAAATAGCCTCAGTTAAACAGACTCAGGGCTGGGGATTTAGCTCAGCAGCATGAGCACCTGCCTGGCAAACACTAGATCATGAGTTCGATTCCCAGTACCAAAATTAAATACAAAAATAAAAGAAACAGACTGGCAGAATGGGTAAAGAAACAACATCCAAGCATATGCTGTCTAAAAGAAACCCATCTAATCCAAAGGAAACTCATAGACAAAAAGCCAAAGGATACAAAACAATACTTCATGCAACAGGAACCCCCCCCAAAAAAAAGCAGGAGTAGCTATTTTGTATGCAGATAACATGAACTTCAAACCAAGAATGACCAGAAGAGATAAAGAAGGTCACTACATACTAGTTTGGGGAAAACTTCAAGAGGAAAAGATAACAACCCTAAATATATATGCACCAAATATGGGTGCATCCAGCTATGTAAAACAAATATTAATAGATATGAAAAATCAAATAAGCAATATCACAATTATAACGAGAGACATTAACCTCCTATTGACACAGAGACAGAACAACTAGACAAAAAGTCAGCAAAGAAATAACAGAACTGAATCAAACGTGTGAACAAATGGACTTAGTGGATGTGTACTGTGTTCCACCCAACAATATCAAAACATACTTTCTTTTCAGCTTCACATGGGACATTCTCTAAAACAGACCATATACTAGTGCATAGAACATGCTTAAGTAAATGCAAAAGAATTGAAATTATCCCATGCATATTATCTGATCACAGTGCCATGAAACTAGAAATGACAAAAGAAACTGCAAAAACTCCATAGACACATGGAAATTAAGTAAGACACTCCTGAACAATCAATGGGTCACAAAGGAAATTAAAGAACAAATTAAACAGTATCTACCAGCAAATGAAAATACAAATACAACTTATGGGAACCTGTGGGATGCAATAAAAGCAGTCCTCAGAGGGAAATTTATTGCAGTGAATTACCACATCAGGAAAACAGAATGAACACAAATAAACAACTTGATGCTAAACCTTAAACATCTAGAAAAAGAAGAGCAAGTGAAGCCCAAAGCCCAGAGAATGGAGGAAATTATACAAATCAGAACAGAAATCAACACAACAAAGATTAAGAAAACAATACAAAGAATTAACGAATCAAAGAGTTGGTTCTTTGAAAGAATAAATAAAATTTATAAGCTCTTAGCCAGCCTTATTTAAAAAAGGAAAGAAGGGTCTGGGGATTTAGCTCAGCGGCATGAGTGCCTGACTTGTAAGTGTGCGGTTGTGAGTTCAAACCCCAGTACCAAAAAAAAAAGGAAAGAAAAAATACAAAATCATGCAACAAGGAATGAAAAGAGTGAAATCACTACAGACCCTGTGGAAATACAGAAGACTGTCAATACCTACTTCAAAAACCTTTACTCTCATAGGTTTGGTAACACAGAAGAAATGGACAAATTCCTAAGCACATATGAATTACCAAAGCTGCAGAATAACCCAGTTTCAATTACTGAAATTGAAAATGTAATTAGCACTTATCAACAAAGAAAAGCCCAGGTCCTGATGGATTTACTGTGGAATTCTACAAGAAATTCAAGGAAGACTTAATTCCAACACTCCTCAAACTCTTCAATGAAACTGAAAGGGAAGCAGTTCTCTCTAACTCATTCCTGGAAGCAAGTATTACCCTAATACCAAAACCAGAGAAAGAGAACTGCAAAACCAAAAAAGAGAACTGCAGGCCAATCTTCCTAAAGAACCTAGATGCAAAAATCCTCAGTAAAATACTGACAAACAGAATGTAGCAAGTCATCAAGATTATACACCATGACCAAGTGACATTCATCCTAGGAATGCAGGGGTGGATCAACATATGCAAATCAATAAATGTAATACACCATATCAATAGAGCCAAAAATAAGAACCACATGATCATTTCAATAGATGCAGAAAAAGCTTTTCATAAAGTCCAACACTCATTCATGATAAGATTCCTATGGGAAATCGAAATAGATGGTCTCTACCTCAATCTGATAAAAGCCATTTATGACAAACCAACAGCCAGCATCATATTAAATGGTCAAAAACTGAAACCTTTCATTCTAAAATCAGGAACAAGACAAGGATGTTCATTATCACCACTCCTATTCAATATAGTGCTGGAAACATTAGCCAGAGCAATTAAACAAGAGAGAAAAGGAATAAAGATAGAAAAGGGAAAACTTAAATTATCATTATTTGCAATGACATGATACTCTACATAGAAGACCCCCAAAACTCCACTGAAAGACTTCTAGATGTAATAACCAAATTCAATAATGTAGCTGGATACAAAGTCAACACTCAAAAATCAATAGCATTCCTGTACACAAACAACAAAATCACTGAGAGAGAACTAAGAGAAACCACACCCTTCACAATGTCATCCAAAAAAATGAAATACTTAGGAATCAATCAATCAAAGGAGGCAAAAGATCTATTCAGTGAAAATTACAGTCATCTGAAAAAAAAAATTGAAGAGAATCTCAGAAAATAGGACATTCCATGTTCATGGATAGGAAAAACATTGTGAAAATGGCCATTCTCCCAAAATTGTTATACAGATCTAGAGCAATTCCAATCAATATATCATTAACACACCGCAAAGATCTAGAGAAATCATTCCTAAAATTCATCTGGAACCAGAAAAGACCTAGAATAGCAAAGGCAATTCTGGACAACAAAGGCAAGGAAGAAGGGATCATTCCAAAGCTACTGTTATACTACAAAGCTACTGTGATAAAATCAGCCTGGTACAGGATTGAAAACAGATCTGAAGATCAATGGAATAGATTTGAAGATACAACCACAACTCCAAACATACACAGCCACCTTATCTTTGACAAATGGGCCAAACATGTTCACTGGAAGAAAGATAGCCTCTTTAATAAGTGGTGCTGGAAAAACTGGCTTTCCAGATGCTGAAAACTAAAACTAGACCCATGCCTACCACCATGCACTAAACCAAAGTCAAAATGGATCAAAGAGCTAAATAGTAAATCAGAAACACTAAATCTGCTGGAAGACAAATGGGTAGAAATATTAAATCAGACAAAGGATTTCTATCTAGAACATATAAACAATTTTTTTAAAAATCAGGCCCCCCCAAATTCAAAGACCCAATCCAAAAATGAGCATCTGAGATGAATATAGTTCTCAGATGAAGAAATCCAAATGGCACATAAATACATGAAAAAATATTCAGCATCATTGGTCATTATAAAAATGCAAATTAAAACAACACACAGATTCCATCTCACTCCAGAAAAAATAGCCAAGATCAAGAAAACCACCAATAACAAATGCCGGAGAGGCTGCGGGGAAAAGGAACTCTTCTGCACTGTTGGTAGGAGTACAGACTGGTGCAACCACTGTGGAGGTCAATCTGGAGGTTCCTCAAAAAGCGGGGACTGGAAGTCTCATTTGACCCAGCTATTCCATTTCTGGGCATATTCCCAGAAAAACTGAAAACATATCACAGTGGGCACCCATGTTTATACCAGCACAATTTGTAATAGCCAAATATTGGAAACAACCTAAATGCCCATCAACTGAGGAATGAATAAAAAAGATGTATTTTTATACAACGAAGTACTACTCAGCTATAAAGAAGGATCACATTGAGGCTTTCATAGGTAAATGGATGTGACTTGAGACCATACTCAAGTGAAATAAACTTCAATATGGTAATACTATATTGTCTCCCTAGCGTAAGAAACTGAAAGAGAAAATAAGATACAAAATTTTTAGTAAATGCAGAAACTGATCAAAGGGGGAAAAATAACAGGGAAAAGGAGAAAAGGAAGGCAAAAGAAAAAAAGATAAATTTGTATATATACATTTAAGATAGCTAAGATGATTGTACTAATTTTATTATTTCTTGGAACAAAACAGTTAACATTCATAGGATTATATCAACTTTGCGTGTTTATATATGGCCATCTGAGTAACTCTTTTGAAGATAACTATGCAAAATAAAAACCTTAGTTATGTTCCTACCACCTTGTTTTGAAAGCATATATTGTTTTGGTACCAGGGATCAAACTCATGACCCTGCGCTTGGCAGGCAGGTGCTTGTACCATTGAGCTAAAGCCCCAACCCTTAAAGCCTATATTATTGTTTTGAGCTCTTTGTTATTGTTATTTGACTTTGTTGTTGCTTTTCTTGTATTTTGCTTTGCTTTTCCCTCTAATACAGAAAGCATAGATGTACATGTATAGGCTTATACATGCCTAGAACTTCTAAAGAATTTACAATAATTGATTTTATTATGGGTAATGGTATGAACAGCTACTTTTAAAAAAGAGACATTATGGTAGTCATTGCTGATTTTCTGTTGTTTTGAAGTTCAATAATGCTTTTATTCTTTGCTTTGATTGGCTTTAGTCTGTTTTCTATTATTTGATTTCAATATGTGTGAAGGTATGGTCAGCTATTTTGAAGAGAACAAGAGACCTTATGGGTAGCCGTCATTTATTTTCCTATTGTCTGGTTTTGAAGGCCAGTAATGCTTTCATTCTTTTGTTTTGATCACTTTTATACTGTTTTGTTTTGTTTGAATTCAGTGTGTGTGACAATATGGACAACTAGGTTGGGGAGAGCATGAGACAATGTGGTAACCACAATTGATTTCCTGTTGTCTTGTTTTGAAATCCTGTGTTGCTTGCATTGATTTGTTCTGATCTGCTTTGTCCTGTTTTGTTTTAATCTCTTTAAAACAAACAAATAAATACAGACAGGTACAATGAAGAATTGTGTGTGCAACCTCATATTTCAAAAATCATTTCCATTGCCCAGGCAAGATGAAGAAAACATAGCACAGCCTGGTAATGTGCCCACACCCTAAGGATGATGCAAAGCTCACAATCTCCAACCAAAATCTTTTTTCAAATGGAAAGTGTAAACATGATTGGTTTTCTCTTCTGACTCCTGAATGTTGCAAAACAAGGATCCCACAAACAAAAAGATTCTAATTTTAGAATTTTATACTCCGTAACAAAGATATCATTTTTGTAGAGGAGAGAATAAGCATTTACAGACTTGTTCAGAAAACTTCTGCCAACATAATACTAATCACAACAGAAGTATGAGCTAGGTCCCCAAAACACATGCAAAAAGATGTTTGGAGAAGCTTTAGTCATATAAGAAAAAATTAGATATATCCCAGAAGTCCCTTGATAGCCAGATGTGGAGGCAAGTGCCAGAAATCCTAGCACTTGGGAAGCTGGGGCAAGAGGACTGCCATTGGTTCAAGGCTGACCTAAACTGAATTGTCCAGTGAGACCCCTATCTTTAAAAAAAAAAAAAAAGTGCCTCCATAATAAAATACATGGACAAAATATGGGACACCCACATATTGGAACACTCTCATACAGTTAAAAAAAATAAACTATAGGGATGAGGATTTAGCTCAGGAGCTTAAGTGCTTGCCTGGTAAGTGCAAGGTTGTGAATTCAATCCCCAGTACCAAAAATAAGAAAAAATAAAATAAAATAAACTACTGGTACATAGCAACTTGGAAAAAACTAAAGAGTAGAAACTAAGACACAAAACAAACACTCTGTAATACTGCCCAGGAAATGTATGGGCTTTTAGAAATGGAAGAGTTTCGGATGGCAAGATGGCCAACTGAGTGGTAGCATGATAAGAGAGCCTCTCTGAAAAAAAAAAAAACCTCAGACAATGGAATCTGACAATATGGAGAAAGCCAGACAAAAGGAGAGGAATTCTCATGACCCAGGAAGAAACTGAGGAAAAACAAAAAGAAAAAAAATAAAGAAGAAGAAGCATGGATGGAGCGCTGGAGCTGGCAAGCCCTGGTCACTGTACTGGCACACCTTAGAGTCAGGCGAGCAGGACTTGGAGAGCTCCAGACCCTCGACTGGAAGTGCTGCGGCAGGGAGTGGAAACAGCCAGTCAAACTGGGTGAACTTTGGTGAGTGACGGGAACTGGATTCCCCAGAACGGGAAGACCGGCTAGACGACATTTTGGAGTTGGGCAGGGCCACCTTGAATCAAAACCCAAGGCAGCGTCCGTCCATTGATGGCCCATGGCCCAAAGCAGATTGGTGGGATCTGCTTGGGCTGAGCCAGGCCCCTGGTTGAAACCCAATAGCCAGGAAGGCTGTTCTGAGCCAGTGTCATCCCCAGAGAACACACAAACTTGCTGAAGCATCCACTGGTTGACTGACATAGCGGGAGGGCCTGGCTCTCAGCATGCTCCTCGCAGATCCACAGCAGACTGGGGGGCAGCACTTCCCTAGCAAGTGTGCTGCAGAAAAAACTGTAAGCAATATGAAAGGCCTGGAGACCTCCACCACCCACCCATCTGAAGGGGGCCAGAAACATGACAAGACAGAGAAATGGCAAAAGGTCTCCAACTGCAGAAGCAGGGAAAGTGAGTCCAGCAGAGGTAAATGCAGAGGAGGTTGAGGGCAGCAAACCTGTAATGTCAGAGACAGCCTCATCAGAAATAAAGAAATACCTCCGCAACCTCATCAATGAATTTAAATCTGAAATTCTAACTCAGGTGAAGCAAGATATAAGAAGATTAATAAAAGAAGTCCTGGGTAATCCTCAAGTAGACACAAATGAAAGAATAGAGGAACCCAGAGAAAGGAGAGATGCCTTTGATGAAGAATATAAACAAAACCTAGAATACATGAAATAGATCCAAAGAGAATATCAGGAAATTTAAAACTCCATTGCAAGCTGGCAAAACCTTTTAACAGAAACTAAAGACAAACTTTCAAAACTTGAAGATAGATTTGCAACATATGATCACGAAAGGAAGGATCTCTTAAAAATAACAAGGAACCCGGAAGCAACAATACAAAGGCTAGAAGATGACAAGAGGATTTAAAAAATATGTGAATGAAGATGCAGCAACAAATACAAATGAAATAAAAAGTCTATTGACAGAAATAATTAAGGAAAACTTCCCAAACATAGGTAATGGAAGTGAAGTTCAGATAAATGAGGCATATAGAACTCCAGCCAGCTACAACCAAAACAGATCTACACCCAGACATATAATAATCAGGATCCCAGAAATCCATCACAAGAACAGAATATTAAAAGCAGTCAGAGAAAAGAAACAGATTACCTATAAAGGAA
>PVLA01011644.1:0-50936 GCA_004027455.1 Hydrochoerus hydrochaeris
ATCAAGGACTTGTTCCCTAAAGGAACTATTGAGAGTAGTACCAGACTAGTTCTGGTGAATGCAGTCTATTTCAAAGGGCAATGGGATCTGAAATTTAGGGAAGAAAACACTGTGGAAGGAAAGTTTTGGCTGAACAAGGTACTGACTATATTTTATTACCTTAATGCAATGTAGCTTTATGGAGAATGTTAAATTTAAACATCTGTGTTTTTTATATCACTGTAGGTAAAAAATAAAATGAGTCATGACTGTTGTTTCACTATCTTATTCTTGAAAATTTATTTAGTAAGTAGTACCTGGAGGAACTTGTACTATATCTAATTTAGGGGTTCCTCAATGCTTCATTTATTGCAGGATATGAGCAAATCTGTGCAAATGATGAACCAAAGAAACTCTTTAAATTTTGCTTCCCTGGAAGATGTGCAGGCCAAGATCCTGGAAATACCTTATAAAGGGAGAGCTTTGAGCATGGTTGTGCTGCTGCCAAATGAAGTAGATGGCCTGAAAAAGGTACATCTTGCATCTTTGTTTTGATTCTGTCTCCTGGTTTTTTCACAAGTCACCAAGAAAAGCTTTTAAAGCAAAGGATCTCAAATAATGAAAAATTCAACAAAAGGACTGATGATTTATCTTTTCAGTATCAATATTTTATCATAGCATCTGATGTACTGATGGCCAATTAATAGTTGACATTAAACTTCAGTTTGATTGTAGCGAAAGGCAAAAATATATGTGATGGAGAAGAACAGTAATGTAAGAAATGTTTACAAATATATTAATCAAAAAATGTGCAGAATACCTACTGTGTTTGATAAACAATGAGCACCAGTTTATAAAGAATCTATATCAAATGACACATAAAATAGGTTGTCACCATATAGAGTAATGATCTTTACTTCATTTTGTACAAAATAAGGTACTGAAATGATTCCATATTGAATACACACACACACACACACACTCACACTCACACACACACATAGGTCTATATACATTTATAACATACTTATCACACTCAGGACTGTTATTTCTACTTATTAGAACAGAATGTTAAGACTGAATAATCGATATCATGCATTTATTGCTAGAATAAAGATTTCCACATATCCCATTCAGTGTTAAAATATGTTAGGGGACAAAAAAATCATGTCAATTCCACTTTTTCCATTTTCACAGCTTGAAGATGGACTTACTGCTGAGAAATTAATGGAGTGGACAAGCCTACAGAAGATGAACATAAGAAAGGTGAATTTACAGTTACCAAAGTTCAAACTGGAAGAGAGCTATGACTTGAAGACTATATTGGGAGAAATGGGGATGGTAAAATCCTTCAGCCCCCATAGTGCTGACTTTTCAGGCATAAGCAGAGATAAGGGTCTAGTGGTGTCTGAATTCTTGCACAAGTCCTTTGTAAATGTGAATGAAGAAGGGACAGAGGCTACAGCTGCCACTGGAGGAGTAGCAAATGCTTTTTCAATGCCAATATATGAAAACTTCCACTGTGATCACCCTTTCCTATTTTTCATCAAGCAAAATGAAAACAATAATATCCTCTTCTTTGGCAGAGTTTCTTCCATTTAAGCATCATGTGCTGCTTTGGGAGAAAAGTTCCCAGAATTGTTTCAGTAAATTGTTGGCTTTAAATAGTAGGTTCTCTTGGCTCTTTGTCATTTCCAGGTTTAAGAATCCAATGGTTGAGATAATAAGACTTTCTGTTTCTCTTTTAACAGACATGCGTGAATTCACCATTTTTGCTATAAAAACTTTCATGATGACTAAATGTCAGTGTTAAAATAAAAGGATATTTCTATATCATGTATTCCAAATTTTCATTTGATTTTGTTTTTCACCAGTTTAAAATGAATAAAAAGAAATCATATTTCACTGCAAAATATTTAACCTCAACTCCCATGCTGATTTAAAATATCGTGATATTTTATACATAACTTATGCTTTAGGATTACATAAAATATATCATCCGTAAATATATTATATATACATACATAAATCTATAAAATATATTTTGTCAGGATTAACAAAATAATGATCTATCCAAATAAATTGTCTATTTGCCTTTTTCTATTCCACAAACTGCAAGTGCTCTATCACACATAAACAAGGTAAGTTAGAAATCTATTCATCTGGGGGAGTAACATAATATATTAAAGGCACTCAGAACCTCTCTGCTGCTCTAGAAGATTGAATCACATCAATGGGGAGGTGGAGATTCCTAGGAAATTTCTGGAGTGCATGGAAAGAGCCAGTGCTCAGGTGAAATCCAGAAGATTGGTTTTTAGAAAAACAAGAGAAATGGAGTATCCTAACATGGAGGGCTCCATTGCTTGGTGGAGGAGAGGAAGCACCCTTCTGTGACTATGAGTGGCAGTGTCTCTGTAATCTTTACATCACAGATCCCAGCACAGCACAGACAAGCAATGAGAAGAAACAGGAACTTGAGATCTGTACAGGAAGTTGGTACTGTTTAAGGGTTTGCAGGCCCTTTCTAGCTTATCTTAACCAGGGTCTCATGTTCTTAACTCACTTCTTGGGAGATGAGAAACCCCTGTATTTTTTATCTTCTCAAGTCCCTACAGCTCTTCTGTTCACTGACCTAGAGAGCATGAACATGGAAAACAATAAAGTGTCACCAGAGGTAGTAACCAACACAAAATCTCTGTGAGCTACAGGCAGAGGAAAGTGAGATCTGAGGAGTGGGAAAAGAGGAAGGTGTCTCCATGTAAAATTGTTCTCAAGTTTGGTGACACAGAGCAACATAAGCTGTGTGTGGAATCTTATGGAGATGTATTACAGAGCACATTGGCTGAGCCTGGCAGACTTTCTTTCTCCTGACCCCCCCCACCCCATTGCAGAGCCACTTGATGGGTATCTTCCTCTGTAAACAGAGACATTTAGATGATTCTGCCTGAGACATGAACATCTGTCAGGATCCAGAGCTTTTGGTTCTGGGACCAAGTGCTCATAGCCTGATGAGCCCATCAGCTTGGCAAAATAAGAGAATCCTGACCTCATTTGGAGGTCACTGTCCCCAGTGTTGAATACCAAGACTTTTGAAATAATTCTGCAGCAGACATTTTTCTTTAGCCCAGTCTGGTGGGCAATGATCATTTATAAGAAAGAAAGGCACCTCCCAGCCTTCACACTCCCCTCTGGTTTTGCCTATTTGGCAGGAATTGAGAAGGAGCATACAGAATCAGAATGATCTAGAACCACTAAACTTTACAACACGTGATGCATTCCCAGTGCCATCTCTTTGGTTTTGTCTTTCCTCCTCATCATTTTATATTTATATTTAATCTATTCTTTTTATCTTTAATATGAATAATATATAACCTATTTAATTCTTCAATTGATTTTTCTCTTTTCTCCATTCTCATTTTATTCCCTTTCTTTTTTCTTTTCTCTTTTAGTTTCTTCTGTTTGTATCTGTATTAAAAGTTGTATTATTAACTTTCATCTGTGTTAACATTTCAGCATATTTTTGCTTTGTGGAATTTTTAAAATAGATGTGGTGGTTGTTAATATATTTTTGTGGTATGTTTATTTGATTTTATACTTGTGTTACTGTTGGTTCTTTTCTCCACTAAAAACAGTACTGGGGATTGGACTCAGCCATTGAGAACTTTGGAATGGTTCTTTACCACTGAGCTGTAATGCAAAATCAACTGAGAGAAATTGTACCTTAACATATCCATGACTTAGTCCTGCTGAAATTTTGGGGTACAAATCACCTTAACATGACAAGGGACAAAAGCACCCAGGTGTTTAATGAATCCCAAATAGGCATAGACAGAGTGCCTAAAGATGCCCTGCTAGAAACTCAAATCCTTAACAAGAACAGCTAAGAGAAGGAACAGCTGTTTTGCTATCAGGTGCTGACCTAGATCCCCAATCTCCCAAACGAGTGTATGGTGGAGGTTAAATAATAAGAGACAATTATATGATTTTTTAGCAGCTCCAGGAAGGTCAAAACCCTTTAGTTGAGCTCACAAATCTGAAGGCTAAGATCAAGACTTCTCTGGATTAGCCCACTTTATTAGGACCAAGGACAAATGTGAGAAAACTGAGAAAAGTGCAGAAAATGAGCAGGACCTTGGGAGTCACTTCAAGGACTTCTCCAAGTGGTAAATTATGCCAATTTAGGAGAATCATCTTATCTCCAAAATAACATTCGTTGTAGGATTGAGACTATAGGAGTGAACTTCCTTTAACTGCTGTCTCCATTTACTTAGTTAGTGGAGGAGCCAAGGTGTCTTCAGCTGTGGCCTTATTTTGCCCTTTGACGTACCTCTGGCCTCTTAGATCACTATAGCTCTCAGCCAGGATAAGTGACTCATAGAAGTTCATTTACTATGAATCAGCTCCCATTGGCAGGCTGACTCACAAATAAAAATAAAAAGCCAATTAGTGAAATTAAATCCTGCTCAGAGCCACTGGATATTGGTCTGCAACATCCCCTCCTGTGGTGCCCTTTTCCGTCCATGCCGCGTCCTAGTCCATCCACGCCTTGTGACAAGGTCCATGGGTGGAGGAGAGTACTTCGAGGAATCGCTTCTCCAGGAAAAAGACGCCGCATGTGGGAATGGGGCGCGGGGACCTTGGGATGTTTTGTACTGATAATTGTAATTTGTTTAATTCCTATATATATATTTCCATGTAATACTCAATATGAAATCGAAAATAGAAACTCCAGAGGAGTTACTAGAGACCCTCTAGATAACCCCCTTGTGAAAGCTAATTATAAAATTTTACCTTCTGTGAGTAGTATGAGAGAGTTTATACAAAAGCTTCAAATGAGAGAGCTCATGGAGAAAGATTTACAAAATTCCTGTGAGACAACTGCCCTTGATCCAGGGAAGTTTCTCTATCAGAAATTACAAGCTAAAGCCCCCAAGAAAAGAAAACCAGTGCCAACCATTATGACAGATATAGGGCCTGCTTATATAATAAACAGACGTATTTGGTATCTCCCTCGACCCAAGAAACCTTTACCTCAAGTGCCTGACCCCCCTCTGCCTTGCACAGGGATTTATGATAAGCATGGGCAAAGAATAGTTAATATCAAAGGAAAATGGGCCAAATATAATCAAATAAATTTCATGGGAAGGTTAGCTAGGAGTGGGCAACTCTATTGTATTAGATCAACAGAGGATAAAAAACACTACGTAACTATGTTAAAAAGAAAGAAAATCTGGCCAACTAAGAAAAGAATAAAAGCTTTAAAAAACTTTATAAAAATAGTATAAATGGACATAAACAGGAGTTAGATTTCCTAAAGAAAACTGGCAAAAGCTGTGCAGAGTTTGCTCAAGCAAGAAACATCTAAGACAATAAATCATTTTTTATACCTATCCACAAAAAGAATCAATATAAATAGAACAGAAAGTATTGGGGCTAGGGTATAGCATGTTTGCTTTTGCAAGCTAATTAATTATAAATTGCTAAGTAACAAGATTAAAGTTTAACAAAGGTGAAAAAATTAATTGATACATATTGTTTAAAATCATCGCTGTGTAGCTCTAAGCCTGGTACGCTTCGCTGCTTGGGGTTTAAGTTACTGCCAAAAGTTAACAAATAAGTACTCCCGCTTCTGCAAAATAAAATAGATTCAGATTCACTCACATACTGGTGTGCAGTGTTTTCTGTCTCTCACTCGCCGACTCCCTGACCACCTTTGGGACCCCTGAGCCCTGCCGCAGCTGGACTCCGGCACCCTCCCTTTCGTTTTGTAACAAAGTTGGATCGGGGACATAAACCCAATATTTCACTCTTGAGTCAAGTGTCATAAATATAGATACTGTCACCAGAACCATTAAGGCAACCAAAAGACTTTTGAGAGTTGGTGGAATTTTACTTTTGGTGACAATGTCTTTAGCTTCATGAATTGTTGCTTGGATGTCACTCCACTGGATCACTTGTCTTCTCTCCTGGTCTCTTGGGGGAGCTGGAGGTCGATTTTTTGGCTGATAGGTCTCTCTGGGCCCAGGTTGGTGGAGCCATTACCTAAGGCTGTCTTCAGCTCTGGCTATCAAGGCTGCATATTGCTCATGGATCTTTCACCTGTTGAGACACAAGCATAACCTTGCTTCCATATTATTATCTGTATTGATCTTTTAAAGTTTAAATTAAGTATGGAAATTGCAAAACTTGGTTTATCTATGGGAAAAATAAGAATGTTAAAAAGCAGTCTTTTCTTTTTTTTTAAAGTTTTTTTTTATTTAAATAGAAAAAAACATGTAAAGGCTACAGATAATACAGAATTTAAAAAAAGATAAACAGTAAGAAATCACTAGTTGATAAATTATATATTGTCCTCTTAGAAATAGTTGTTCAAGTTACAAAATTAAAGCATACAAAGTAGATATTCAAACAGTGAGACTGTAAACAGCTACACATGCATGAGTCTCTATATGTATTTCTATAAACTTAAAGCTTTAAAATCTTACTGAGATAAAGTAAATAATACCTAAATAAATATCATGTCTGAGGATTTAAAGACTCATTTTTTTTAATTTAAAGAGAAAAAAAAGCATGTAAAGGGTAGAGATAATACAGAATTTAAAAAAAAAGATAAACAGTAAGAAATTCACTAGCTGATAAATTACATATTGTCCTCATAAAAATAGTTGCTCAAGTTACAAAATTAAAGCACACAAATTAGATAGTCAAACAGTGAGAGTATAAACAGCTAAGCATGCATGAATCTCTGCATGTATTTCTATACTTTCTGTGTTAGAGGGAAGAACAAAACTTAGCAAGACAAAGCAACAAATTCCTATAAAAACATGAAACCAAAAAGTCATATAAAACCATAGTACAAGATGATCTACAATGATTACTGTGTTGTTTCTTGTTATCTTCAATAGAATGTCTACATCATCAGGCATAATTGAATATAGCAGTATAATTGAGTATAGCAGCAAATAATAATTGTAGTAAAAATAAAACATTGTAGACAGTATAAAACTTCAAAGGCAGGAAATAATCAAACCACAGTGGATATTTTAGTGGATCTTGTCATCTTAAGTGCAGTTGCCTATACTCTCAGACTTGATACTATCAATCATAACATCTTTCAATAAAATCTATCAATACAAAACCATGATTGAACAAACCAGATTCGATTACAATCAATCATGGTAAAACAGTGTAGATTTTACAGAGCTTTAGGTTAAATTAATAGGAAATTAAGGATGATTATCATACTATATCCTGTTATTTTTGGGATTACTGTCTGTGCCCTCAAATCTAGTACAGGTAGAATGACTGGAACAGAATACAATACACCTAAGCAGAGTAGTGTGAGTAATGTGTGTTTTAAAACCTTGTGCACTATTAACAGTATAGTGTATCAAGGCCATCTATGTTAGAGATTCTAGTTATCCTTCTCTGCCTCATTTCTGACATGCTATTTTCCTGCCTTTGTTTGTCTGCTTTTCTCCTTCATTCTACTGCCTGCCCCACTTTCTGCCACTGTTCCTAAAATCCTGGTATTTTTTTCTCCCTCTCTAGAATGTCCTTCAGTATTCTCTGTAGGGTTGGATTGGTGGTCACAAACTAGCCCAGTTCCTCTTTGCCATGAAAACATCTTGTTTCTCCATCAACTTTTAGTGACAGTTTTGCAGGGTACATCAATCTGGGCTGGAGGTTATTCTCTTTCAGAGATTTCAATACTTCACTCCAAGCTCCTCTTGATCTGATGATCTGTGTCGAGAAGTCAGCCATGATTCTGATGGGCTTACCTTTATAGGTAATCTGCTTCTTTTCTCAGATGGATTTTAATATTCTGTTTTTATATTGAATTTCTGGCATCTTGATTATTATATGTCTGGGTGTAGATCTGTTTTGGTTTTAGGTGGCTAGGGTTCTGTATGCCTCACACACCAAATGTCATTTTCTTTTCCCATGCTTGGGAAGTTTTCCTTTATTATTTCCATGAACAGCCTTTGTAATTTGCCTGTATGTATTCCTGCTTCTTCATTCACATTTCTTATTCTTAAATTGTAGATTCTCTTGTCATCTTCTAGCCTTTGTATTGTTACTGCCTGTTTACTTGTTATTTTTAAGAGATCTTTCCTTTCATCATCACACACTGCCAACTTGTCTTCAAGTTTTGATAGTCTATCCTTAGTTTCTTTTATGGCATTTTGCCAGGTTTCAATGGAGTTTTTAATTTCTTGGTAGTCTCTTTGAATCTGCTTCATGTACTCTATATTTTCTTTATATTCTTTATCAAATGTTTCTTTCCTTTTTTGTGTTCCTCCCTTTTTCTGTCTGTATCATCCTGAGAGATGCTTCCTGAGAGCATTTCTTTTATTACTCTACACATATCCTGCTTTACCTGATTTAATATTTCAGTTTTGAGCTCGTCTACAAGGTCCTGAAGATATGCCTTAATGTCCATTAAAGCCATGTCTGATGTTGTGTGTTTGCCATCCTCAGTTACCCTTGTTTTTCCTTCTCCTGGTTCAGTGTTCTCAGGGTTCTGGGCTGGGGGCCTCCTCCCGCCTATCTCTCCTGTCTTGGCCCTGGCTTCCTCCACACAGGCTACAGTTTAGGTCCCAGCCCCCTTTCCTTTGGCCACGGTTCCTCTAAAGCACACTGGTGAGGGACCTCTGCCTTCTCCTGCCTGCTTTTGTCACTGAGGTGTAAACAGGCTTCCTTTTCCTGCCCCTCCCCACCAGGCCAACCAAACTTTAGGAGCCTTTAACCCAGTTAGTGCTTGCTAGGTGCAGGGAATTGATTTGGGATGGCTCATTGGGTCCTGGCCAGGGGTTCGGCCCAGTCCAAGCAAATCCCACGAATCTGCTCTGGGGAGGGAGCAACCAACTGAAGTCACTGTCACTCCCAGTTCAGGCTCCTCCTGCCTGATTCCAACATGTCACCCATTTGGTCACACCCCTCCCATGTGGGGGAGGTCTCATTCCCAGCACTGACTGTGGATTAATGAAAGTCCCTTTGCTGGCTCTGCTCTCTGTTGGGCTCACCAACCCCCAACCTCAGCACTGAAGTTCTTCCTGAGAGTGGCAGCAGGAATGAGTCTGGGTGGCTCTGCCTACCGGCACAGACCCAAGCTGGTACACATTTGCCAGGTCACCATGAAAACGTTGTGTCCCACAATCGTCAGCTGTCTCAGTTGTAGTCCTGAAGTATTTGACAAGCTTTTTTATGCTTTAATTTCTTCCTGTGTCAAGAGGATCCATCTCCCCCTGTCTGGTTCTCTCCAGGGTGCTTTATTCTGGCGTATGAGTTGTTTCTCCTGGGAGGATTTGTATTTTGTTGCTCACTGATCAGCCATCTTGTCTTCTCCAAAAGCAGTCTTTTAAATCAATTATGACAAGAGGCCAGTCTCTTTGAACTGTAGTTGGATCTGGCAGTCCTGGTGCAGTACCCCTATAGGAAGTAAGCAAGCATTACAACTCTTACATCTTGTAACAACCTCCATTTGCCTGACTTCTTTAGAATAACAAAGACAGGAGTATTCCAAGGGCTAACTGAGCTTTTTAAATGTCCTAACTGTAATTGCTCTTCAACTAATTTGTATAATTGAGTTAGCTTTTCCTTTTTAAGGGGCCATTGATCTACCCAAACAATCTCCTTAGTTTTTAATTGTAGAGGCAGAGCTGTTTTGGGGGGAGAAGCATCAGTGGCTCTTGTCAAAAAAACCTGCTGCTATCCAGTACCTTGCCTGTCATTTTTAGGTGTAATCTTAACAGGGTCTTTGATTCCCTGTAAGTTTTTTCCTAGTCCTTTGTCTTCCTGATATCACAATGTAATCACCATTTTCTTAATTTTAGGATCTGAATCTATTTGCTCAGTTTCCAAATCAGAACTTGTATGTTAGTTTTAAAATCAGACTCTATAGTCAGCACTTATTTCCAGTTTTGTAACAAATCTCTTCCCCACAAGTTAATTGAAATAGGTGCCACTTAAGGTAAAAAGAAATCTCTTTGTTGGTCTGGTCCCTCATAAGGCAAAGGTGAGGCACTCTTTAAAATGTGCTGAGGGGTCCACAGTCTGATAAAGGAGATGGGGATCCTTTGTGTGGAACACATGGCAGGCCATTGTTCTGATGCAATTACAGACACATCTGCACCAGTGTCTATTAGATCTTTAAAGTATTTCCCATTAATTTTTATAAAACACATCATCCTGTTTTTAGTCACTTCCTGTGTAGAATAAATTTCTTTTTTTTCTTTTGTAGTCTTGCTCTGAGTGTCTTCTTCCCTCAAGAGCTGTCTAAACTTAACAAAAGAAGTCTTCTTTATAGCTGACAAAATCAACTGTGCCACATAATCTCCCTGTTCAAAAACACAGATGTCTATAGCACATGCAAGAATTGTATCTCATTTCTACGATCGCCATCAATCACACTAGGCACCGTAGTTATTCTTTTTAAATTTAGATCAGTTTTTTCCAGGATAAGACCAACTGTTTCTTCAGGTGGGAGACCCCAAATTCCTGTGGGAATTGGGGTGGGCTTATCAACTCCAATGAGAGTGACTTTGCCAGCTGCAGGAAGGCCTAGCCCAGAGCTTTGGCCTGTTCCCATGGTGAGTGAGTTAACATCTCTCTGGGGAGTCACCTTTGATGTTGTTCTTGAATTTGCTGGTGAGTTTGCACTGGGTAAAGTTGAGTAAGGCTTTGATTCACAGGCCTCTGCTGCTTTGCCAGCCTGAGGAAGGCCCTCATCTTGTTTTTTGACAATGGTGTACCATCCTTATGGAATTTAGAATGACAGTATTTGGCCCAATGCCTCCCTTTTTGGAATCTCAGACAGAGTCCAGGCAAGGACCCTGATTCCTCACTAGAGGCACTTTTCTCTTTATGTGCTGTAGCTACAGCATTGTGCTATCAGATACAGCAAGAACTCTGCATTTTTTTCTATTATGTCCCATTTTTTCCCCAGTTAAATCATTTCATATTACTCCTTTTTGCATTTGCAAAAAGGCATAACCAGGCATAACCTGAGCCATCATAGCTGTCTTATAAGACTCAATTCCAATGTCCTGACATGCTTGAATATATGTTGTTCAATCATTAGTTGACTTTATAGAATTTAAAGCCTGTTTACAATCCTGATTAGCATTTTTATATGCTAATTGTAAAGTCAGAATGTTTGCAGCTTCTGTGTTTGATACCTTTCTTTGAACAGCTTCTTGTAACTTTGCCACAAATTGAGTAAAGGGTTCCTGGGGTCCTTGTAGGATATACAAAAAGGATATCACTGGGACCCCATCGTCTTGAATAGTTGTCCATGCTTTTTTTTTTTTTTTACTAATTCTGCTAATTGTGGATATAGTTCTTCACGACATTGGATCTGCTCCACAAGTGGTGCATATATCCCTGTAGCAGAAAGCATTTCCTCATTTATTGCTGGACCTGGATTAGGACCCATCCTGTTTTTATGAGCCTGCTCTGAAACAAGAGCTTTTAGCTTTACATCAAAATGAAAAAATTGAGCAGGAGACAGGTATGTTTGTGCCAAATGCTTGATATCATATGGTATCAACTGATATGTATCCAAAACATTTTGTAAGAGTCCCACAGTAAATGGACTTTGTACTCCATTGTTAACCACACATTGTTTACAAATTTTTAGCAGTTGTATTTCAAAAAGCCTATGAATAAAATACTCCTGATCATGAGCATCTCTTTCCATTCCAACTGGGAAGCAAGCAGGGAGGGTATTATTCTCTCCTCATGCAGCTGCCTCTTCCCACACTACCTGTAATTTTCTGGATAGAGCCATATGAGACATTTTTTGTAAAGGCTCCAGCTCCTATTGAGGTGATCCCTCTAAGGATTTTATTTTGGTGGCAGGTGTCTCAAAGGTAGCTCTCTTATTATCTCTGTGTCCAAATCAGAGAGTGAGTTCTTTAATGGACTTAAAACCAAATGGACCAGATTCCAAGTTGAAAACGTCTCAGGGGAAATGATTTGTCCTTCCTTGGTGTGCCTTTTTAAGTTTTTTTCCAAATGTTTCCCAATTATCTAATTTCTATAGTGCCTGTTTGAGCCTGTTTGGTTACCTCTTTTAATACTTTTTAAAGTCTTTGGTACAGGAGTCCCTGAGCATTTAAGCAGGCTTTGGAGCAGTTGTAAATACCTTTACTCCTGGGCTGAAACCTTTGGCCCCAAATTTTGATCACAGATAAAATGGCTTTTCACAGCAGGAAGACTCACCCTTTCTCTCCCCTCTCTTCTCTCCAGGCATTCCTGGTCAAGTTTTCTTCCTGTGAAGGCCTCTTCCTATCCAAATGTTTCTATTCTTGGTGCACTTACTCATTCATCTAAAATTCCTAGTCCAAGGATTTTAGGTCCCTGTTCCAGGAGCCAGTTATCAGGTCCTGACCTAGATCCTTGATCTCTCAAATGAGTGTATGGCAGAAGTTAAATAAAAAGAGACAATTGTATGATTTCTTAGTGGCTCCAGGAGGGTCAAAACCCTTTATTTAAGCTCACAAATCTGAA
Source organism: Hydrochoerus hydrochaeris (assembly GCA_004027455.1). Taxonomy (NCBI): domain Eukaryota; kingdom Metazoa; phylum Chordata; class Mammalia; order Rodentia; family Hydrochaeridae; genus Hydrochoerus; species Hydrochoerus hydrochaeris. Next base: position 12,493 of record PVLA01011644.1, read on the forward strand.
GGCTAAGATCAACACTTCTTTGGATTAGCCCAGTTTATTAGGACCAAGGACAAATGTGCAAAAACTGAGAAAAGTGCAGAAAATGAGCAGGACCTTGGGAGTCACTTCAAGGACTTCTCCAAGTGGTAAATTATGCCAATTTAGGAGAATCATTTTATTTCCAAGATAACATTCATTGTAGGATTGAGACTATAGGAGTGAACTTCCTTTAACTGCTGTCTCCATTTACATAGTTAGTGGAGGAGCCAAGGTGTCTTCAGCTGTGGCCTTATTTTGCACTTTGAGGTATCTCTGGCCTCATAGATCACTATAGATCTCAGCCAGGATCAGTGATTCATAGAGGTTCATTTACTATGAATCAGCTCCCTTTTGCAAGCAAGGGGCCAGAGCCTAGGACAGACTCACAAATAAACATAGAAAGCCAATTAGTAAAATTTAAATCCTGCTCAGAGCCACTAGGCAGTTGTCTCCAGCATTTTGGCATTCCCAGGTAAGGATAGGTCACTTCTAAACCCTAGCCGACCATAGAATACTGAAAAGTTTGGAGGATAAACCACTGGTACACTTCAGTATTCTTTACTACTTATCATACCTGCTCAGCCTAGCAGAGGTATTTCCATCATGTGAGACCTACAGAAAATACAACTTTCTGGTATTGACACAATACATAGGAACTCGAATCCTACCAAGTGTCTGGCCATGATGGAGTGGGATTGAAAACCTACAACTCTGAAAACCTACACCATTAGCAATGTGCTGCAAATGAAAGTTCATAGCACAACCTAGACAGGAGTCTGGCCCCTGGCCCAGGGATCTCTAAAATATTTGCTCAAGAATGCCTGTAACTCTGAAAGGCCAACATAGGAGGAACCCAATCCTGAGAGCAGGCTGAGTAATTTAGTTACTTAATAAAACTACGTTTCAAAACTAAAAAAAAAGAAATAGGACTGGGGAACTTAGCTTTTTACAAAGATCCTGGACTCAATCCTTCATACAGTGAGGAAAGAATATTTGAGGAAAAGCCAAAACTTGAATGACAACAAAGTATTCCTTGGGAGGGGGTGGCTGTTAAATATTGTTTAGTTGGTTGGTGTGTGGCTGGCTGGTTTATTGGTTAGTTTGTCGTTGGTTAGTTTGGAGATCAGAGAATCTTTTGATTTGCTTCAGGCAATGGCTCCATTAGAGAGGAAGACATAGTTTGAAAAGCTGATAACTACTGAAGTATGTTTTTTGAAAAATTAGAGATAGTAAAACAGAACAGAGGGAAGGAAAATGATGAAACCCAAAATCTGTAATTTTTTTTCATAAATTTTATTGCTACATTTTACATATACATAATGATAGCATTCATCATAGAGAATTTGCATGTGTAGATGATACATCTTGACTCTTCTTTTTTGCCCAATCCTCTCCCACTCTTCAACCTTGTTTTCCTTTCTTGTTTGTAAAAACTTTTTTTCCATTTTTTCATTGTATTCTCTTTTTTCCCTTTTGCTTTCCTTCCTTTCCTTCTTCCCTCTCTCATTTGACCATTTTCTTCCTACTTCACAATATCTATTATAAATTTCCATTCTTATTTATGCTTTCAATTTCTCACACCAAAGAAAAAATGTACTATTTAAACATGTGTCCAATTTATTCACCTTAGAGTATGGTCTCAAGGTGCATCCATTTACCTAGAAATGTCTCAAGTTTATCCTTTTTAATGCAGAATAATACTCCACTGTATAAAGAAAACCACATTTTCTTTATCTGTTCATCAGTTAATGGACACTTGGGCTGTTTCCAAGATTTAGCTATTACAAATTGTAAGTCTATAGCTTAAAACTGACAATAATTTAAAGAAGTTCCAATATTTTAAAGAAGTTCCAAATAATTCTTCCCTTTCTTTTTCTTTAAAAAAATGAGAATCATACTAAAATGATAAACTTCTGAAATGTATAGACAGTTTAAATGGGGAAAATGTGTATAGAATCTTTGAAGAAGATGCAAGAAGGTATTGGGCAAAGACTATAAAAAATTGGAAACACTTTTAGAAAATCTCACTTTCATAGGTTTGAAGGAGACCATGAACTTCTACACAATCAAATTAAATGGCTTGATTCCCATCCTTTCATTCAATGAGATTCATTTGTCTTTTCATTCTGTCTCCCAGGATCCTCTCTCAAGTATTCCATTGTGTTTCTCCAGCATGGCTGTGGAGAGAAGTCTTCAGCCTTGCTCTTACCACAAAATGAAAAACTCAGAATCATATTTTGTTCTCAAGAAGTGTGATGCTGCTGAGCTTCTATTTCAGCTGCAGTTACACAGCATGAGCAGCTCCACCATTACCAATGTGCTGCAAATGAAAATTCATAGCATAACCTAGACAGGAGTCTGGCCCCTGGCCCAGGGATCTCTAAAATATTTGCTCAAGAATGCCTGTAACTTCTTTTAACAGTCATATGCTCTTATATATTTCTAAGCTAGCATTCAAAATTTTGTTTATAGTCTACAAGTAAATAGTTGCATATTTGTGGAAAACTGTAAATGCTGCTATTTTCACAGTTATGTGCATCCCAAGAAATATAGCCATACAATATCCACCATATTATAAACAAATGAAAACTTTACCATGCACATATTTTATCTCTTTTCTGTTAAAAACATTTTTCCATTCCACTTGCCACAAAATATTTTCTTCTAAATTAGTATACTTTTATATTAAGAAGTCTTTGATCCAAACCTCTGTCATATTCCCTGCAATGAAAGTATGTTTGTAAATCTCAGATCCCAAATGCTATGTTTCATGATTTTATTAATCTAAAAGATTCTAAAAGTTTCTTTTGGATTGAATTACTACTTTAATTAACATACAACTGAAGACCCAAAGTAAATATATTTAAATTTTGGTTAAAAATTATAAAACATAAAAGCTAAATTTTTACTTGAACTTCTTTGCTAAATAAGGTGAATGAAAACAAATATTTCGCTTTGATCTTTCATTTGGGTAAATCATCTGAAGGGCTTCCAAATGTTCATTTAATCCTGTATCTAACATTGAATCTTAGATTGAATTTGAAAAGATTTAACTATATATTAACTATATTTGAGGTGAACTACAATAAGAATTACTCATCACAGGATTAAAAATTTATGATACAATTGGATAAAAAATTTGTATATACTTGTTGAAATATATACATCAAAGCTAAAAGAAATTTTAAACTTAATTTTTGGGTTTTTACAAATTACCTTTAAAATCTATCAGAAAAACATCTTGGTTAATTCTAAGAAAATCAGATGCCTAACATATACTCCTCTGACTGAATTTTTTGATACTGCAGAGAAATATCAAGAATAAAAGTATTTGGGTTACACTCAAATATGTAGTGTAAAAAAAATAGAGAGTTCAAGAAAACTTGAACATGTTATTTAGTTTTGGTCTGTAGAGTAATGGAGTCTTGCCCAGAGTCAGAAACTGGATGAGAATGAATTTTATAGTGGAAAATTGTGAGTATTTCCATGGTAGCTCTACAGAAAGTAATCTACTCTCATACTTTCATATCAAAAAATAAGCATTTTAAGATTACTGTATCTAGCATTTTTATAATTTTCTCAAAATATCATTTAGAGAAATAAAGTTAAACATGCTGGGAATGTATTGTAGACCAAAATAAGTATTGATGAAATAGTCATTTAATGCACTGACTCTGATGAACAATTCTTTTTTAAAATTTTATTTATTTTTATTTAAAGAGAAAAAAAACAGAAAAAGGATAGAAATATTACAGAATTTCAAACAAACGATAAACAGTAAGAAATCACTCATTGATAAATTGCATATTGTTCTTTTAGAAATAGTTGTTCAAGTTACAAAATTAAAGCACACAAAGTGGACACTCAAGCAGTGAGACTGTAAACAGATCTGTTCAACAATCCAACAAAAACTTAGAAATATGGTTATAAATTTTACACACTTAAATATAAATGCACTTATATCTTTTATAGTACTTTCTATTTTTTCTTTTTTACAATAGCAATTATACATTTTTAAAATTTTATTTAAAGAGAAAAAAAAGCAAAACAGAAAAAAGGGCAGCAACAATACAGAATTCTAAAAGAAAGAAAAAAAGAAAAAGAAAAAACCCACTAAGAAATCACAAGTTTATAAATTACATATTGTCATCTTGGATGTAGTTGTTGAAGTTACAAAGTTAAAGGATACATAGTAGAAATTCAAACAGTGAGACTGCAAACAGTCTGCTAAAAGATCCAACAAAGATTCAGCAATATGGTCATCTATTTTACACATTCAAACATACATGCAGCTATATCCCTTAGAGCACTTTCTTTTCCTCTTTTTTACAATAGCAAATACACACTTTGATTTTATTACACTTATAATTCTTAGTTATTTTTTACACTAGAGACACAATATGATATTTATAAATGTTTCTTTTTTATTTCACTAATGAGGATAGTCTCAAGTTGTATCCATTTACCCATGAAGGCCTCAAGATCATCCTTTTTTATAGATGAGTAATATTCCATTATATAAAAATGCCACATTTTTTTCATCCACTCTGCAGGAGATGGGCATATTGGTTGTTTCCAAGATTTAGCTATCACAAATTGTGCAGCTATGTACATGGGTGCACATATATCACTGTGATATGAACTTTTCAGTTCTTCTGGGAAAATACCCAGCAGGGGAATAGCTGGATTGAATGGTGCTTCCAATCTAGTCTTCTGAGAATTCTCCATATGGATTTCCATAATGGTTGCACAAGTCTACATTCCCAACAGTGGAGCAGTGTTCCCTTTTCCCTGCAGCCTCAGTAACATTTGTTATCAGTTGATTTCTTGATGGCAGCTATTCTTCCCAGAGTGAAGTGAAATCTCAATGTTGTTTTAATTTGCATTTCTCAAATGACCAGTGGTGGTGAACATTTCTTTATGTATTTATTTGCCATTTGTATATCTTCCTCTGAGAACTGTGTGTTGATGAACAATTCTTTTCCATAAACTAATTAATTTACACATTTGGAGTATTGGTCTTTGTGTTTAGAATTCACTGGTAAAAGATTGGGATTTTGCTTATGCAGTAATACATAATCACTGGTTATCATGGGATCCTGTTTCATCAGATTTGGACAATTGCAAGATAAACAAAGAAGTGATTGTAAGTTTTCCTGGAGTTTGTGAGAAGAAACATATTAAAGACTGGATTGCTTCCAGAAAATCAGAGGCTAATTCTACTTGCAGTGATGTGGGAAGGTTATGAAGAATGGATAGACTCAGAATTCTGGTTTAAGTGGGGAGACTTAATCATCTGACTCTCCTCAAAAGTTAAGGGAATTTAGAGAACTTGTTTTGTAGGTAAGACTCTGCTTTGGGTAATATGCTAGAGACTCCTCACTTAGCCTATCACCCGGGCAGAAAAAATAATTAATAACCTGATTTTATGAAGAAAGGATCACCAAATGACTTCAAATATTGAACAAGTAAATGTTAGGTAACTCTCTGAACTCCATGAGAAGCAGTCTTCAAAATTCTAAGCATCAATCAGCCCATTGTTTCTAGAGAAAGCCAAACTTGGTGCATCTAGAAAAACATACAGAGGGACTAGGATATGCTAAAGTTTTTGTTTGCAAACAATTTGGTTCACAAATAGAAGCCTTGACAAAATTTTGGTTTTTGTTTGCAAACGCTGCCTCAGGTGACAAATATGACCACAGGCATCTTACCCACATAAACACAAATGTGGCCATCTCTTCTAGAATTGTGGAATGAATAAAGTTTGTGAACTTTACAGGTGCCACTATGTTTCTATAGCTTAAATGAATGTTTTCCAAAGAAAAATACTTGCTCTACTGACATTTTAGCAGAGCCACATGACAGAACAGATTAGTATCTAGGATAATCTTTCTGATAAAATGAGAAATTATAGAAACAACTTTTCACTAATGAATGATTAAAATAATATAAATTTTCAATCAATAATGTTAACATCAATCCAAATAAATGGAGAGAAGGGTTGAACTAAAGGAGATAGGAGGACATGCAGAGAAAAAAATGGAGCAAAGACCAGCAAAGCAAGGAGGAGGAAAAAACTGAGAGGTATAGATTCTGGGATTTGCAGCTTGAAGCCATTTGTGTGAGGAGAGACTACAGGAGATAAACATCTGGGGACTCTCTACCTGTAATGGCTAGAGGTAGAAATGATGGTTGAAATAGGAGCTCAGATGTATGTAAGAAAAAGAAAGAGAATTCTAGAATGATAGAGCGTGTTGCTTTTGACTTTTGAGTTTTAGTCATTCTTTCTGGGGTAAGTTGGGATCTCAGTGTGGTTTCATTTTCATTTCTTTATTCGTTAGTGATGCTGAGTATGTTTAAATGTCTAATGCTTATTGGTACTTCTGAGAGGTGTATATTCATTTTTGTTATCCATTATTTGATTACATCTTTTTTGGGTGGAGTCTAAGTATTTTAGTTCTTTAACTATTCTATGCATTAGTTTTCTGCCTGAAGAATAGCTGGAATTTTTTTTTCCCATTATGTAGATTGTTTCTTCATACTGTGGATTGTTTCGTTTTCTGTCCAGAACATTTTTAATTTGATATGATCTTATTTGTTCACTTTCAGTATTATTTCTTGTGCCATTGAGATTCTGTTCAAAAAGTTCCTGCCTACACCTGTCTTCAGGTGTATGTATTTTGTCTTCCAGTAGATTAAATGTTTCATTTTTATTGTTAGATCTTTGATCCATTTTGATTATAGTTTAGGATTTGATAATATTCATTAGTCTAGACTCAATTTTCTGCATGTGGATACCAGTTTTTCCAATATGTATTTCCAGAACTATACTGAATAGGAGTGGTGATAGTGCACATCCTTGTCTTGTTCCTGATTTCAGAGTGAAAGCTTTCTGTTTTTGTCCACTTAGTATAATGTTGGCTGTTGGTTTGTCATAGATGGCTTTTATGAGATTGAGGTAGACACCATGTATTCCAAGTTTCTGAAGGGTATTAATCAAGAACATGTGTTGGACTTTATCAAAAGCTTTTTGTGCATCTATTGAGATGACCATGTGGTTTTTGTTTTTGGCTCTGTTGATGTGGTGTATTACATTTATTGATTTGCATATGTTAAAACATCCCTGCATTCCTGGAATGAATCCCACTTGGTCATGATGCATAATCTTCTTGATGATTTGCTGCATGATATTGGTGAGTATTTTATTGAGAATCTCTGCATCACTGTTCATTAGTGAGATTTACCTACAGTTATCCTTTTTAGTTGGGTCTTTCTTGGTTTTGGTATGAGAGTAATACTTGCCTCCAGGAATGATTTAGGAGGATAGCTTCCTTTTCTATTTCAATGAAGAGTGTAAGGATTATTGGCATCAACTCTCAGCATTATCCTGCTTATTTGTGCTTGTTCAACAGGTTGTTATTTAATTTCCATGTATTTATGCAGGTTTTTCAATTTCTTTTAATATTAAATTCCAATTTCAGTGCACTATGGTCACATATTATGCATGGGATAATTTCAATACCTTTTTAGTTACTTAAAAATGTTTTATGGGATAATATATGGTCTATTTTGGAGAATGTCCCACGTGCAGCTGAGAAGAATGTGTATTCTGATGTGGTTGGGTGGACCACTCCGTAAACATCTACTAAGTCCAATTGCTCACAGGTATGATTCAGTTCTATTATTCTTTGCTGACTTTTTGTCTAGTTGATCTATCTCTTCATCACCATGGGGTGTTAAGCTCCCCTGTTATAATTCTGTTCTTGTGTATTTTGTTTTTCATGTCCAGTAGTATTTGTGTTATATAGTTGTGTGCTCCTGTATTTGGTGCATATATATTTATAATTGTTAGTTCTTCCCCTTGAATTTTTCCAATAACAAGTATGTAGTGGCCTTCTTTATCTCTTTTAATCATATTAGGCTTGAAGTTCACCTTGTCTGCAAATAAAAGTTACCCCTGCTTTTTTCTGGGTTCCTGTTGCATGGAATACTGTTTTCCATGCTTTGACTTTTAATCTATGAGTTTCCTTTTGTGTTGTATGTGTTTCTTATATACAGCATATTGTGGGATCCTGTTTCTTGATCTGTTCTGTAAACCTATTTCTTTTGATAGGTGAATTGAGGCCATTTACATTTATGGATATCACTGATATGTACTGGCTCGAGTTTGCCATGTTATGTTCCAGTTGTTTGCTTTCTGCTTTTCCCCCTTGTTTAATTGCTTGTCCTACCTGGTGGTTTCTTTCTGTTGTTGTTCTGGAGATTGTGGTCATTTTAATCTCTATCCAGTATGTCTTTCAATACCCTTTCTAGGCTTGGTTTGGACACATAAGTTTCTTTAGTTGTTCTTTGTCATGAAAGTATCTTGTTCCTCCATTAAATTTGAATGAAAGTTTTGCTGGTACTTTATTATTGTTTGAAAGTTTTTTTCTTTCAGGGCTTTAAATACTCACTGCAAGCTCTTCTTGACTTGAGGGTTTGTGTTGAAAAGTCACCTGTGATTCTAATGGGCTTTCCATGATAGGTGAGTCATGTCTTTTCTCTAACAGCTTTTAGTATTCTGTTTTTATGCTGTATGTTTGTGTTGTAGTCATGGGTTATGCAGATACCAATAAGAATCATGACATGGAGTTTATAATATTATTTTTACAATGGTCACCCAAGAAAATGCAGGAAATCTATCCACATCACTAAAGACATAGAATATTTAGACAAAGGCCTGAATTCCACATCAGTGTCCCACATAAGTCCAAATGAAGACCCAGTGATCACAACAATGCCTCCCACAAGTCCAAATGGAGGTCTAGAGCCCACAAGAAGGACTCACACCAGCCTCTTTTATGGATCCATGCTGGGAAGGCCCAAAGGTCAGCAGTGGAAGCCAGAAAGTCTTTGCCAGCAGGGTAAAGGAGCTGTAGTGATAGACTGAGGTTTCTATACTGGAGCCAAGAAGTCAAACTCACAACAAAACCAGGGCTGTCCTGAAAAGCACCACAGCCATCCTCAGTGACACAGAGGCCCTGAGCTCCTCTGATGATAAGCACAGTCGAGTACATGCCAGAAAGCCTGAGTGACAAGTTCATCCTGGAGACCAAGTGGCACACATCTTCCTTTCTGGAGCCAGGAAACAATGCTTGATGTGAAACCCAGTGTTCCTCCAGGAGAACCAATGGCTCAAACAACAACTTGTAGAAGAATCCACAATGCCTCAATGCACTAACATGAATAGCTTCTCCTTCTCCACATTTCCATTTATACTGGCAACTTTTCCTCAGGTGAAACATCTATGCCCAGTGCCATGCTGATGTAATCCAGCTGGTGTTAAGTTGACCACTGGTTTTCAATCCATAACAGTCTGAGATCTTAATTATTATATGTCTGGGTGTGGATTTATGTTGGTTGTGACTGTTTGGCCTTCTATATGGCTCACTTATCTGCATATCAGATTTTTTCCCCCATGTTTGGAAAATTTTCTACTATTACTTCTATGAATAGTTTACCTATTTAACTTGCATTGACTCCTGCATCTTCACTGATTCCTATTAATATTATATTGTTTCTCTTGGCATCATCTTGAAGCTGCTGGATTGTCAGTTCATGTGCTTTGTTATTTTTAAAAGTTCTATCCTTTCATGATCACTAATTGTGATCCTGTCCTCAAGATCCAAAATTCTATTGTCAGCTTCATTTAAATGGTTTTGCCAGCTTTCAATACAAGTTTTTCTTTCTTGGATGTCTCTTTGAGTTTGTTTCATGAGTTCTGCTTGTTTCCTACATTGTTCATTGAAGGTTTCAATCAGTTTCCCAAGCTCCTGTACTTTTTTTCTCTCTTTCTTCTTTAGCTGTGCTCAGTAACTCCTTCATTAAGGTTGTTATTTCTCTCTTTACATGGGAGAGTACTTCTAATTTGATTTCCCCTATAGGCTCATGGAGTTGTTTTTTTTTTATTTCACTTGCTATCTTTTCAGAGATTTCTGATGTATTGCTTTTGAAGTCCTCTATTTCATTGTCTCCTGTACTTGCTCCTGGTGGACTAGATGTTTGAAATTGCATTTTACTTTTTCTTTTTGGAATTTTCCCCTTTTGAGTCAATATTTAGTCCTTAAATCCCACTAGTGTCAACTGTTGGTAGTGTGTATCTTGGGGTCATAATGTAAGGTTGATATTTTTCCAATTGTTGGGTCCCACAATGAATAGGTGGGGCAGTTACTTGACTTCCCATTGCAGGACCTGTTGGGTGAGTTCTATATTCTTTCTGGGCTGACAAGCCTAGTAGTATTGATGTAGGTCAAATTTTAGTTCCTGCTATTACTTTATCTTTAGGTTTTTCTAGGTCACCAAACCTCCCTGTCTATAGTGTTTTTGTCAGATGAGATCCTACTGTGTCCCTATTGTGTGTCTGTGTGTCTCATAAGCCCTTTTTGTTTTCTTCAAGTTGGGGGAGTCCTTACTGGTACACTCCTCACTCTGCCTGATGTTTTTTGTGTGCAGGAAGGAGTCACCCACACTCTTCTCAGACTCACAAGGTCTTACATTTAGCTGGGGGGAGCTTTACTACTGTCCATATTTATCCACTGCAGACTTCTGTTTTAGGGGCATACTCACCACACTGACTGGAGCCTGCTGAGATCTTCTGTTTGGGTGAGGCAGTTATTGAATCTCCCTTCAAGGTAGCACAGTTAATCCACTGTAGTGAAAGGTTCTGGGAGAAAGGGTGGGAGCTCAAGATCAGCAGCAGTATTAGGTCTAGGAGTTAGGGAGTGTCCCTGAGGGGCCATCAGATGTCCTGGGTCCAGGCATCTGCTAGGCACAGGCCAAGTTCCCAGAGCAGTGTTGGCATGAGTAATGCAGGGAGCATGTGGCAGCATGAGTCAAGGTCCCAGAGTGGTGTGGTACCTCTCAGTGCTGGCTGGATTCAGACAGGAAGTGCATGGCTGAGCAGGCCAATGTCTGAGGGCAGCACGTTTTCCCTGGGGCCAGCACGAGGCATGCAGCAATTGTGCAGAGGCATGGGCCAAAGTCCCAGGGTAGTGTGTGATTCCCCAGTGCCAGCTGGAGTCATGCAGGAGGTGAGTGGCTGCATGGGCCAAGTTCTAAGCATAGCACACATTCCCCAGGGCCAGCACAAGTCACACAGGGAGCATGCTGCAACAGGGGCTAAGGTTCCAGGGTGGTGTGCTGTTCCTCAAGTGCTGGCTGGAGTCATGCAGGAAGCACATGGCTGTGCAGGGTAAAGTCTGAAGGGAGCATGTATTCCCTGGGCTGGTGCGAGTCACACAGGAAGCAAGTGGCAGCACAGGTCAATGTCCCAAGGCAGCACGGTGCCTTTCAGTGCTGACTGGAGTTGCACAGGAAGTCAAGAATAAATTATTATTTCCTTCTTACCAAGACTGTGCTTGTGCTTGTGCTTTGTCTATGCAAGTGTTTAGTGGAGATTTTTCTGGTATCCATTAATATGATATATGCCTATTTCTTACTGTATTAAAATCTAAGATCTAGGTTTAGATACATATGTACCAAATAACATGAAAAAAAGAATAATTAGCTTTCTCTTTTTGTTTCTGAGGATAAATAACCCCAATCAGTGTAAAACAAACTCAAATGTAAGTAATTAGTTTTGTATGTAAGTGTATTGTGGAATACACCAACAGGTATTATCTCCTTTTGACTTCTGCTTTCTACTCAACCACAACTGAGCACAACATTATACTCTATGTTTTAAAACAAATTAAACTAGTCTCCACATGCATCTTTCCTAACATTCTTACTGAATCTTCTTGGCTTTCTTTGTTTTATTTTTGCCAAGAAACAATATATATGTCTCACTTTTTCTGACCTTTACTATTTTATTTATATGAAATGTGGATTATCTCCAGTGATTTACTAATATCACTTAACATTGTCTTATGCATACTCTCTTATCCATATACCACATATCCAGGAATCATGGCTTTAACTTTTATCCTTACTACCTTTTATAACCATCATTCTTTTGCTGTCTTTAATGTTCTACTGCATGCACCCACTTACAGTCTCTTAAGTAGCTCTATAATATTCACAGAGTAGTCTGTTACTTTTATGCCCTTGCATGATTTTTAAAAATTATAACCATTTTCATTATTCTGAAGTACTTTAAAGCTTTCATTTGATTGGCAACAATGACACTTAATTTTGTTTTCTTTTTCATTTGTTTTATAGTTGAATTTCCTCCTTTATGAATTGACTTACTTTTGCCCTGTTGTTTATGACAATCCTGATGTTTCCTTATATATTTGAATATATTTTTATATCAACCAGTTGGATCTAACAAATGTAAAGGAAACACTTTATCTAACAATAATAAAATCCACATTTCTCTCAATGAACATAGGATATAGTTTAAGAGACTATGGCTATACAAATTGATACACAAAGAAAATTAAATAATATCTCATTTTTTTCTATGTCAGTGGAATGAGACTAGAAATTAACAGAGAAAACTGGAAGTTTTAAAGAAAATTTAGGATTTCTCTAGGTAGCATGGGAACTGCCACATGTGAGCTGACACCTGGCACAGAGATCCCTACTTAGCTGTGTAGCCACAGGACTTTGTTTAGAACTTAGTAGGTCCCAACCAGTGTCCCCAAACAGTCTAGGACCTTTGGGTCATCACTGGGGTTCTCCAGGTAGCCAAGAGCTGCCACATGTGAACTGAAGCCTACCACAGCTGTGCAGTGGTGGGTCTTTGCTCAGAACCTGGTAGGGCCCCACCCTGGGACCCCAAGAGCTTGGGAGCTCTGGCGTTCCATGTGGTATGAGCTCAAGGCCTGCCCAGTGTATTCCAACCATGAAGCCTTAGAATGCCACTCAGAACCTGATAGGGCCCTGCCCAATTATCTCAAGAAACTGGGGAGCTTCAGTGAGCCATGTTGGGAGTGCTGAAGGTACAGCTAGTTCACCACCCCATCTGCAGAGCCTTTGAGTGCCACTAGGGACCCAGAGAATACAGGAAAAATGACAAAATGAAAAAGCGAAATGCAATCTCAAACCTCCAGCCCATCCCAAACAAGCCTAGGGGACATGCACAGAGAAGAAAGTGTAAGCCATAAACCTGAAACTGCTGAACTGATCGAAACTGAAGTAAATAAGCAATTCCATATGAAGCTGTAAAGGAATTCAGGTCAGAAATAATCTCCCAGGTAAAAGAATAAATGATAAACATAATACAAGAAATACTGAACACATCTAAAGAAGACATAGTTTAAAAAAAATTGAAGAGCATTTCAAAAAGAATGACATAAGAAATGAATAACATAAGAAAGCAATAGAATGCCTGAATCAGATTCAAGGAGATATCCAGGAAATCAAAAAATTCCATCAAAAGCTGGCAAAGTCATATGAATAAATGTGAAGATAGACTATCAGACTTAGAAGACAAGATTGAAGTTAGTGAACAAGAAAGGAAAGGTGTTTTAAAATTAACAAGGAATCAGGAAATAACAATTCAACAGTTGCAAGATGACTCAAAGAAAAAGAATATAAGATTGGTAGGTGTAAATGAAAAAGGTGACAACACAAATGATATCAAAAGACTATTTACAGAAATAATAGCTGAAAATTTCCCAAACATGGGAAAGGAAACTTATATACACATAAGTGAAGCATATTTAACTCCAATTAGTCCTAACCAAAACAAATCTACACCCAGACATATAATGATCAAATCCCAGAAATTCAACATAAGAAAAGAATATTAAAAACTGTTAGAAAAAATATTACCTATAAACAAAAGATCATCAGAATCACAGCAGACTTTACAACACAAACAATGAAGTCACCAATTAAAAGAAACACACTTGAAGAATGGGTCAAGAAACAACATCCAACCACATGCTGTATACAAGAAACCCATGTAATCCAAAAAGAAATTCATGGACTGAAAATCAAAAGATGGAAAACAATACTTCATGCAACAAGAAACCTCCCAAAAGCAGGGATAGCTGTACTGTTTGCAATGTGAATGTCAAACCAAGAATGATCAGAAGAGATAAAGAAGGTCACTACATACTAATTAGGGGAAAACTTCAAGAGGAAGAGATAACAGTCCTAAATATATATGCACCAAATATGGGAGCACCCAGCTATGTAAAAGAAATGTTAATAGAAATGGAAACTCAAATAAACAATTACACCATTATAATGGTAGATGATAACACCCTTTTGATACAAAGAGACAGATAAACTACACAAAAATCAGAAAACAAATAACATAATTGAATCAAACTTGTGAATAAATGGATTTAGTAGATATGTACAGAGTATTCTATCCAAAACATCAGAATATGCATTCTTCTCAATTGCACATGGGTCATTCTCTAAAATAGAACATATATGGCCTAAAGAACATGCTTAAGTAAATAAAAAAGAAGTGAAATTATCCCATGCATATTATCTGCACTATAAAATTAGAAATTAATGACAAAAGAAATTGCAAAAACTCCATTAACAAAAGGAAATTAAATGATACAATCCTGAACAATCAATGGGTCACAGAAGAAATTAAAGAAGAAATTAAACATTGTCTACAAGTAAACAAAAATACAAATACAACTTACCAGAATCTGTGGAATGCAATAAAAGTGGTTTTTAGGGGACTGATTTTTATTGTGGTGAACTCCCACATCAGAAAAGCAGAACAAACACAAATAAACAACTTGTTGTTACACCTCAAACATCTAGAAAAAGAATAGCAAGTCAAGCCCAAAGCCAAAAGAAGGCAGGAAATTATAAAACTCAGGTAAAGTTAATGTAATAGAGACTAAGAAAACAGTATAAAGAATTAATGAATCAAAGAGTTGGTTCTTTGGGAGAATAAATAAAATTGATAAAGTCCATAGCAAACCTTATTAAAAATGGAAAGAAAAAACTGAAATTCAGTCAATAAGGAATGAAAAGGATGAAACCATTATAGACCCCATGAAAATACAGAAGATCACTGATATGTACTTCAAAAACTTCATTCTCATAGCTTTGATAACAGAAGAAATGGACAGATCCCTAAAAACATAATGAATTACCAAAGCTGAAACAAGAAGTTGTAAAACTTCTGAATAGCCCAATATCAGCTACCGAAACTGAAAATGTAATTAAAACCTTATCAACAAAGAAAACCCAGGTCCTGACAGATTCACAGCTGAATAATACAAGAAACTCAAGGTGCACTTAATGCCAACACTCTTCAGTGAAATTGAAAAGGAAGCAATTCTCCCTAACTCATTCCTGGCAGCGAGTATTACCTTAATGCCAAAATAAGAGAAAGACCCAACCAAAAAAGAAAACTACAGGCCAATCTCCCTAATGAACATAAATGCTAAAATCCTCAATAAAGTACTACAAACAAAATGAAGCAAATATACACTGTGATCAGATGGAGTCCAGGAATGCAGAGGTGGTTCAACATACAGAAATCAACAACTGTAATACATCATATCAGTAGAGCCAAAGATAAGAATTACATGATTATCTCAACAAATGCAGAAAAAACTTTTGGTAAAGTCCAAAATTCATTCATGATAAGAACCCTACAGAAAATTAGAATAGCTAGTCTCTACCTCAATCTTTTGAAAGCCATACATGTCAAACCAACTGAGCCAGCATCGCATTAAATAGTCAAAAAGTGAAAGCTTTTACTCTAAAATCAGTAACAAGGCAAGGCTGTCCACTATTACCACTCCTACTCAATATAGTTCTGGAAATATTAGCCAGAGCAATTAGACAAGAGAGAGAAATAAATGTAATAAAGATAGGAAAGGAAGAGGTTAAACTATCATTATTTGAAGATGATATGCTACTCTACTTAGAAGAGCCCCAAAACTCCATTGGAAGTCTCCTAGGCATAATAACTAAATTCAGTAATATACCTGGATACAAAGACAACACTCAAAAATCAGTAGCATTCCCATACCAAAAAAACAAACCTAGTGAGAGAGAAATAGGTGAAACTGAACCCTTCATTATAGCATCAAAAAAATGAAATATTAACAATCAATCAAACAAAGGAAGCAAAATATCTATTCAGTGAAAATTATGATACCCAGAAAAAACAAATTGAAGAGGATCTCAGAAAGTGGATAAACATTCCTTGTTCATGGATATGAAGAACAAACCTTATGAAAATGGCCATTCTCTCAAAGTTGTTATTCAGATTTAAGGCAATTCCAATCAAAATAGCATTAGCATATCTCACAGATTCAGAGAAACCAATCCTAAAATTCATCTGAAACCAGAAGTGACCAAGATTAGCAAAGACAATTCTGGGAAACAAAGGCAAGGCAGGAGACATCACAATCCCTGACTTGAAGTTATACTACAAAGTTACAGGGATAAAACCAGCATGGCACTGTAACAAAAATGGACCTGAGATCAATGCAATAGATTAGAAGATACAACCACAACTACAAACACACTCAGCCACCTTGTCTTTGACAAAGGGGCCAAACACATTCACTGGAATAAGTGGTGCTGGAAAAACTGTATTTCCATATGCTGAAAATTAAAACTAGATCTATGCCTATCACCATGCACTAAAGTAAAAATAGATCAAAGATCTAAATACTAAAAGAGAAACATTGAATCTACTCAAAGACAAAGTAGATAGAAATCTTGAAGACATAGGGGTCAGCAGAGAATCTATAAAGAAACATCAAACTGCATGGGAAATACTTCCCTGAATCAAAAACTTGGATCTCATATTATTAAAAAGTTTTTGCATGTCAAAAGAAATCTCTGAAAGAGTGAAAAGGAAACCCATGAATTGGGAAAAAATCTTGGTCAACTGTCCCTCCAAGGACTTCTATCTAAAACATAAAGAATTTAAAAAATCAGGCCCCTAAAATTCAAAGACCCAATCCAAAAATGGGCATCCAAGATGAAAACACAGCTAGATGAAGAAATAAAAATGACATGAAAAATTGTTCAACTTCATTGGTCATTAGAGAAATGCAAATTAAAACAACACTGAGATTCCATAAGACTCCAGAAAGAATAGACAAGATCAAGAAAACCATTAATAACAAATGCTGCAGATGCTATGGGAAAAAAGGGAAACTTATGCACTGTTGGTGGGAGTGCAGACTCTTGCAATCACTGTAGAAATCAGTGTGGAAGTTCCTCACGAAGCTGAGATTGGAGGTCCCATTTGACCCAGCTATTCCACTTCTGGGCATATTCCCAGAAGAATTGAAAACATCATATCACAATGATATATGTGTACTCATGTTTATAGCAGTACATTTTGTAATAGCTAAATCTTAGAAACAATCCAAATGCCCATCAGGTGAGGAATGGATAAAAAGATGTATTTTTATACAATGGAATACTACTCAGCTATTAAGAACACACTGAGGCTTTTATAATTAAATGGAAGTGACTTGAGACCATACTCATAAGTGAAATAAATCAAACTCACATGTGTAAATACTGTCCTATCTCCCTAGTGTAAGAAACTGAAAGAGTAAATAAGATAAAAAATTCTTCAACAAATACTGCGAAAAGGTAAGAAACTGCTCAAAGAGGAAAAAATATCTCAGAGAAAAGGAGAAAAGAAGGAAGACAAAAGAAAAATGATATAAATTTGTATACACACATGTAAGGTTACTAAGATGATTGTACTACTAATTCTATTAGTGCTTGGAATAAAATAGGTAACTCCTGTAGGATTAGATCAATTTTGCATGAGTATATCTAGTAATTCGAGTACGATGTTTGAAGATAGTTACGCAAAACAATAAGAGCTGTTACATTCCTACCACCTTGTTTTAAAGCCTACATTGTTATTGTTTTGGTTCTTAAATACATTTATTTGTTTTCCCTCTAATACAGAAAGGATAGATGTACATGTATCAGCCTATAAATGCCTCAAATTCCATTCAGAGTAATCTAGAAGAATTGATTTTATTATGTGTGATATTAAGAACAACTACACTGAAGAACACAAGACAGCATCATAGAATTGATGATTTCTTTTTTGTTCTGAAGTTCAATAATGCTTTTATTTTTGGTTTTGATTGGTTTTATTCTGTTTCAATTATTTGATTTGAATATGTATGAAGTTATGGACAGCTATTTTAAAGAAAATGTTATTGATTTTCTAGTGTCTGGTCTGAAAAGCCCTTAAAGTTCTGACTTTTTGTTTTGATTGCTTTTATACTATTTTGGTTTGTATTGAATTAGTGTGTGTGAAGGTATGGATAACTATTTTGAAGAAAACAAGAGACACTATGGTAGCCACTGTTGATTTTCTGTTGTCTTTCTCTGAGATCTTGTTATTTGCATTGTTTTACTCTGCTCTGATTTGTTTGGTTCTGTTTTATTTTGCTTTGCTTTGTTTTATTTTCTTTAAAAGAAAAAAATAAAAAATTAGAAAATAGATAACAGAGCTCTAGGAGCTAAAACAGCACTGTTGTGGCATAAAAAGGGACAAAGCACAATGAAAAAGAATAAAAAATGGATAAATAAATCCTCATATTTACAGTCAGATGATTTTTAACAAAGGCAACAAGTGTAAATATTAGAAAAAAGATCTCAATAAATGATGCTGAAAAAATCACATTTTCATATGCATAAGGAAGAGACTTGACTTCTACCTTTCACCATATAAAAAAGTCAGCACACATAATGAAAGACTTAAATGTAATATTGAAAACATGGACACTAATGTAAACAAATATTGTGGGAGCACCTCAAAACATAGGTATGGGAGAATATACTTTGTATATCATTACAAAAGCACAGACAACAAAAACAAAAATTGACAAATGAGATTACATCAAACTCAACAAAATGTGGGACTTGAAATGAAATGGTAGAGTCACACACACCCAAGAATATTCAACAGTAAAAGTATTAAACTTTAGATAAGTGATAAAGCAGAGATAAATCCTGACCATATTTGGCTAAGTGAAATAAACCAGAAAAAATCTATAAGTGTGATATGTTTCCACTTTTGTGAAGCATTTAGAATGAATTAATTTATGGAGTCAGAATGTTGAGTGGTGTTACCAAGGCTGGGGGTATTGGCGAACGGGCAGCTATTGTGTAATGGATACAAAATTTCAGTTTGAAATGAGGAAAATTTTAGAAGAATCTAAGTGGTGGTGGTTGTACTACATATGCAAGTATTTAATGCTGTGAACTGTGCACATAAAAATACTTCAAACTGTAATTTTATAGTATGTATGCTTTACAAGAGCACAAAATTTATATAAAAATTCCTGTAGTGACTAATAACCTCTGAGAAAACCTTTTTCCCTAATTGAATTCCCTGAACCATTTGTCTTTAGTGACCCCTGTTTGAAATTATAACTTTAATTGTCTTGTATACCTCAGACAATCTATCTTCACCTCTTTCTCTACTCAGTGGTTACAATCAGGTAATTTTTTTAAATCTCAAAACAATTAATCAAAATTCCAAGTCGCCATCAATCAATTATTCTTAGTTATACCCAGATTTAGTGCTATATAGTAAAATATTTTTCTCTGGATTAAAGAGACATGTTCCAAAGAATACTTGTTTTACTAAAATTTTATCAGATGGATGCAGGAAAAATGAAGACTAGTATAATATTTCAAATAAAAGAAATCTATATGAAAACTAATGAGGCCTTTTTTTTCACCTTAAAATGACTCTCATCTCTTTGGTCAAGGAGGCTCTTTTTTGGGATGCAGCCATTCTATGTTTGAATAAAGTTTCACCTTTGAGGTTTCTCATATACTTGCAATTTGATCCTCAGAGCCAACCTCCGTTTCTTAGAGAAAACTTACCATTTTCTGAAGGTTAATTTTCAAAATAATAAATTTTCAATGAGACCCTTAAACTCATATTTTCACTGCATAAAGAAATTCTTTTTTAAAAGTGATGTCATATTAAAACTAAGAATTTCTAAACTGGACATATGCTTTCCATTCATTAGGGGTAACTTTTTCATTAAAAAAGGCAAAATAGAAAAAAGGATAGAAATATACAGAATTAAAAAAATACTGTTAGAAATCAACACTAGTTAATACATTGCATATTGTTATATTATAAGTAGTTGTATCTCAATGTTGTTTTAATTTGCATTTCTTGAATGAACAGTGATACTGAACATTTTTTATGTATTTATTTTCTATTTATATTTCTTCATCTAACAAGTGCTTGTTCATCTCTGCTACTCATTTTTGGATTGAGTCTTTGAATTTGGGGGCCTGATGTTTTTCAATTCTTTATATGTTCTAGGTGTAAATCCTTTATCTGAAGGACAGCTGGCTGAAATTGTTTCCCATTCTGTAGGTTTTCTTTTCACTCTGTTGGTTAATTCTTTTGAAGTGAAAAATATTTATAATAAAATGAGATCCCAGTTGTTGATTCTTTGAAGTACTTCCCATGCAGTTTGCATTTTGTTCTTGAAGCCACTTATATCTTCAAGATTTTTACCTACCTTGTCCTCCAGTAGACTATGTTTCTATTTCAGTATTTAAATCTTTTAACCATTTTGAATTTAGTTTAGTGCATAGTGATGAATGTGGTTCTAGTTTCAGTCTTTAGCATGTGGGAAGCCAATATTTCTTTTTTTTAAAAATTTTTTATTTAAAGGGATAAAACAGAAAAAGAAGAGAAATATTACAGAATTTCAAAAAAAATCAAACAGTAAGAAATCACTAGTTGATAAATTACATATTGCTCTTTTAAAAATAGTTGTTCAAGTTACAAAATTAAAGCACACAAAATAGACACTCGAGCAGTGAGACTGCAAACAGATCTGTTCAACAATCAAACAAGAACTAAGAAATATGGGTAACAATCCTGCACACATAAATATACATGCAGTTATATCTTTTATAGCACTTCCCATTTTCTCTTTTTTACAATAGCAATTATACATTTTTTTAAAGAGAAAAAAACAGGAAAAAGGTAGAAATATTACAGAATTTCAAGAAAAGAAGATAAACAGTAAGAAATCACTAGTTGATATTACACATTGTTCTTTTAGAAATAGTTATTCAAGTTACAGAATTAAAGCACACAAAGTGGACACTAAAGCAGTGAGAGTGCAAACAGATCTGTTCAGCAATCCAACAAGAACCTGGAAATATGGTCATCAGTCTCACACATCTAAACTTACATGCAGCTATATCTTTTATAGCGCTTCCTATTTCCTCTTTATTTACAATAGCAATTATACCTTTTTAAAATTTTATTTAACGAAAAGAAGAAAAACAGAAAAAAGGGAAGCAACAATACAGAATTCTAAAAGAAAGAAAAAAAGGAAAAAGAAAAGCCCCACTAAGAAATCAGTAATTTATAAATTACATACTGTCATCCTGGATGAGTTGTTCAAGTTACAAAGTTAAAGGGTACATAGTAAATATTCAAACAGTCAGACTACAAACAGTTCTGCTCAAAGATCCAACAAAGATTCAGCAATATGGTCATTTATTTTACACACTCAAACATACATGCAGTTATATCCCTTAGAGCACTTTCTTTTCCTCTCTTTTTTACCATAGCAATTAAACATTTTGGTTTTATTACTCTCATAGTTCTTATTTACTTTTTATACTAGAGGCACAATATGATATTTATAAATATGATTCTTATTTATTTCACTAATGAGGATAGTCTCAAGTTGTCTCCATTTTCCTATGAAGGCCTCAAGATCATCCTTTTTTATAGCTGAGTAATATTCCATTGTATAAAAATACCACATCTTTTTCATTCACTCTGTAGTTGATGGGCATCTTGGTTGTTTCCAGGATTTAGCTATCACAAGTTGTGCAGCTATGAACATGGGTGCACATATATCATTGTGATATTAACTTTTCAGTTCTTTGGGGATAATACCCAGGAGGGGGATAGCTGGATTGAATGGGGCTTCCAATCCTAGTCTTCTGAGAATTCTCCATATGGATTTCCATGTACTGGCTTGACTTTGCCATGTTATGTTCCAGTTGTGTCTTTCTGCTTTTCCTCTTATTTAATTGCTTATCCTACCTGGTGGTTTCTTTCTACTGTTGTTTTGGGGATTGTGGTCATTTTTGTCTCTGTCTCATATGTCTTTCAGTACCCTTTCTAGGGTTGGTTTGGTGGACATGAATTTCTTCAGTTGTCCTTTGTCATGGAAGTGTCTTGTTTCTCCATTAATTTGAATGAAAGTTTTGCTGGGTACATCAGTCTGGGTTGAAGGTTGTTTTCTTTCAGGGCTTGAAATACCTCATTCTAAGCTCTTCTTGACTTGAGGGTTTGTGCTGAAAAGTCTGCCATTATTGTAATGGGCTTTTCTTGATAGGTGAGTTGTGTCTTTTCTCTGACAGGTTTTAATATTCTGTTTTTTATGCTGTATGTCTGAGATCTTAATTATTATGTGTCTGGGTGTGGATTTATGTTGATTGTGACTGTTTGGTGTTCTATATGCCTCACTTATTTGCACATCAGATTCTTTCCCCATGTTTGGAAAATTTTCTGCTATTATTTCTGTAAATACTTTATGTATGTCATTTGCCTGGAGTCCTTCTTCACTAATGCCCATTATTCTTATATTGTTGCTCTTGGCATCATCACGAAGCTTCTGGATTGTCATTTCACGCTGCTTTATTTTAAAAAGTTCTATCCTTTCCCGATTACTAACTGTGATCCTGTCCTCAAGGTCCGAAATCCTATCCTCAGCTTCCTTTAGGTGGTTTTGCACGCTTTCAATAGAATTTTTTGTTTCTTGGATGTTTCTTTGAGTTTGTTTCATGAATTCTGCTTGTTTTCTATATTGTTCATTCAAAGTTTCAATCAGTTTCCCATGCTCATGTACTTTTTTCTCTAGTTCTTCTTTAGCTGCATTCAACAACTCCTTTACTAAAGTTGTGATTTCTATCTTTACATGGGAGACTACTTCTAATTTGATTTCCTCTATAGCCTGATGCAGTTTTTTTTTTTTATTTCACTCACTATCTTTTCAGAGATTCCTGGTGTGTTACTTTTGGGGTCCTCTATTTCAATGTCTCCTATACTTGCTTCTGGTGAACTATGTTTGAGACTGCATTTTGCTTTTTTGTTTTGTCATTGTCACTCTGCCTGGTGTTTTGTATGTGTAGGAGGGGATCTCACACACTATTTTCAGACACAACAAAGTCGTATGGTTAGTTGTAAGGGGTTTTACTACTGGTCCTATTTATCCCCTGTATACCTCTATTTTAGGGGTATACTCACCACACTGATACAGTCAATCCGATGTAGTACAAAGTTCACCACCTTGGAGAAAATTCTAAATTTTCTCACACTAACTGAATCCTGCTGAGATCTTCTGATATTCCAGGTGGGAGGGTGGGCCCAGCTGAAGCAGTCCAGGGCAGTTTTCAATCTTGGGCGGGCCTCCTCCATGTTTCCTTTGGCAGGGCAGGCCCACAGTGGAGGTTCCTGGCAGCCTATGCCTGATGCAGTCTTCCGCTGAGTTCCCGGTGGCAGGGCGGGCCCTCGGTGGTGGCTCCAGGAAGCTTACCCCTAATGCAGGCTTCTGCTGAGTTCCCGCTGGCAGGGTGGGCCCTCGGTGGAGGTTCCGGGCAGCTTACCCCTGATGCAGGCTTCCACTCCCAATATTTCCAACACCATTTATTGATTTATTTTATTTTAAAGAGGATACAACAGAATAAAACCAATCAAAACAAACAAATGTAAAGAATAAAACCCAATCCAACAAAAAAATGGAAATGGTATAGGACTTCCAAAACAAGACCATAAGTAATCAACCATGGCTTCAACCCTCAGGAAATCCCCCTAGATGTCACACTGTGTACTACTATGCTCTGAACCTATGATCAGACCACTGGCCATAGATCTGTAATAGGGAATCATCAAAGCATCACATGTATCTAATTGCATTTCACTTCTCTAGCTATCATCACAGCCTGTGTTTCTCTGGATAAGCCTGTGGCAATGTTATAGAGAAAACAAAACTCTCCTACAGTGCTCAATCTGTTTGGAAAACTTCAAATTATCATTAACTCACTGATTTCAATACAAAATGTTCATTTTTATTTCCTTTTCCCACTCCTGCTCTACTTTCTACCTCCATTTCCAGATAACCTATTATCTCTCAAAAGCTACTACCTTCCTATGTCCTATCATATATCTTTCATCTGGTCTTTAAATTATTTACATTTATTCCTCATGTAAGTCAAACCATATGATATTTAACTTTCTTTATTTCACTTAACATTATGGTCTTAAGGGGCAATCATTTCTTTACAAATGTGTTAAATTTATCCTTCCTATTGCTAAATATACTTCTTTTTGTCTGTCACGTTTTCTTTATTTATGTATTTTTTAGACAAATATAGGGTTTTTCCAATTAATAAACTTAATTGTGCTGCTACAAACATCAGCATGCATGGTTTGCTATAATATGCACTCATAAACACTTTTAAGAAGATATCCCAAAAAAGTTATCTGATTCAAATGAAAAATAGAGAAATATCCTTTTCTCCTTGCAAGCATTTGATGATTTTTGTGTTCTTGATAATAGCCACAAAATTGCCAGATTCTTCAAAAGTCAAAATGCATTTACACTATGATCTAGCAATTCTCCAAAGATTCATCCAAGAAAGATGAAATCATGTCTACTATCATCCTTGTATAAGAATATTGATAGCATATCTAATCATAGCAATCAAATTACTAAATGCTCATCAGAAGAAAATCATGAACAAACTATGCTACATTCATGTGGTGGAACACTACAGAGTACAGAAGTGGAGATCATATAGAATTGTACAACTGTGTAGATGAATTTCAAAAGCATCTTATTTAGTGAAGGAATACAGGTACAAAAAGCATACAAACTTTTAAGCAAACTAATGTATGACCTACAGATACAATATATTCCAAAACAAAATCCTAGAAAATTACTTGTATGTATCTTTAATCTTACTCTAAAGATTTTAAGGAAAGGCAGTATTTCACAATAGCCATGCAACATTTAAAAAAAATAGTGGCAAGAATCCAGCCTGGGGCCCTGATTGCATGGAATCCCAGCAAAAGGAAAGGGACTTGGACCTTCCCTCCCAGGGGGTAAGACCATGCCCTGTGTGGAGGTCACCCCAAGGCACAGAACAGGGATGGTGGCCTAACTGGGCCATGCCCAGTGAACTCCAAGCAGCAATCAGGACCCGGAATCCAGCCTAAGGCCCTGACCATGTGCTCTGGTGGAATACCAGCACATGGAAAAAAACCTTGGAACATCACTCCCAGGCAGAGAATCTTGGACTACAGTGGACTACCTGTGCTAACTTGAAGAGAGATTCAGTAACTGCCTCACCTAAACAGAAGATCTCAGCAGGCTCCAATCAGTGTGATGAATATGTCTCTAAAATAGAGATATACCATGGGTAAATATAGCCAGTAGAAAAGCCCACTCCAACTAACTGTAAGAACTTGGTGAGCCTAACAAGAGTGTATTTGTGTGACCCATTCTTACACTCAGAAAACATCAGGCAGGGAGAGGAGGGTGCCAAGAAGGGCTTCCCCAACTTTAAGAAAAATAAAGGGCTTATGAGACACACAGGCACACAATAGGGATGCAGTATGACCTCAGCTGACAGAAACACTATAGACAGAGAGATTTGATGAACTGGAATAACCTGATGATAAAGTAATAGCAGGAACTAAAACTTGACCTACATCAATACTACTAGGCTTGTCAGACTAGGAAGAATATAGGACACACCCAACAAGCCCTGCAACAGGAACTCAGGAGACTGGCCCACCTATTCATTGTGGAACACAAAAATTGCATTAGGACTCCAAGATACACACTACCAAAAGTTGACACCAACAGGATTAAAGGACCAAACACCAACTCGAAAGAGGAAAATGGCAAAACAAAAAAGCAAAATGCAGTCTCAAACATCTAGTCTTCTGGGAACAAGTACAGGAAACATTGAAATAGAGGACTTCAAAAGTAACACACCAGAAATCTCTGAAAAGATAGCAAGTGAAATACAAAAACAACTCCATGAAGCTAAGGAGGAAATCAAATTAGAACTCTCCCATGTAAAGATAGAAATAACAACCTTAGTAAAGGAGTTGTTGAATGCAGCTAAAGAAGAAATAGAGAAAAAAGTATAGGAGCATGGGAAACTGGTTGAAAGCTTGAATGAACAATACAGAAAACATACAGAATTCATGAAACAAACTCAAAGAGACATCCAAGAAACAAAATATTCTACTCAAAGTGTGCAAAACTGTTTAAATGAAAGCTGACAATAGGATTTCAGAGCTTGAAGACAGCATTGCAATTAGTGATCATGAAAGAAGAGAACTTTTAAAAATACCAAAGCAACATGAAATGACAATCCAACAGCTTCAAGATGATGCCAAGAGAAAAAATGTTAATACTAATAGGCATTAGAGAAGAATCAGGAGTCAATGCAAATGACATACATAAAATATTCACAGAAGTATTAGCAGAAAATTTCCCAAACATGGGGAAAAAAGCTGATATGCAGATAAGTGAGGCATATAGAAGGCAAAACAGTCCCAACCAACATAAATTTACATCCAGACACATAATAATTCAGATCTCAGATATACAGCATAAAAACAGAATACTAAAAGCTGTAACAGAAAAGATACAACTCATCTATCAAGGAAAGCCCATTAGAATCACAGCAGACTTTTCAGCACAAACCCTCAAATCAAGAGGAGCTTGGAGTGAGGTATTTCAAGCCCTGAAACAAAACAACTTTCAACCCAGACTGATGTACCCAGCAAAACTTTCATTCAAATTTAATGAAGAAACAAGATACTTCCATGACAAAGAACAACTGAAGAAATTCACATCCACCAAACCAATTCTAGAAAGAATATTGAAAGACATACTAGACAGAGATAAAAATGACCACAATCCCCAGAACAACAACAGAAAGAAACCACCAAGTAGGACAAGCAGTTAAATAAGGGGGAAAAGCAGAAAGCAAATAACTGGAACAGAACATGGCAAAGTCAAACCAGTACATATCAGTGATATCCATAAATGTAAATTGCCTTAATTCAACTATCAAAAGAAATAGGTTGACAGAATGAATCAAGAAAACTGATCCCACAATATGCTGTATACAAGAAACACATCTGACACAAAAGGAAATTCATAGATTAAAACTTAAAGGATGGGAAACAATCTTCCATGGAACACGAACCCAGAAAAAAGCAGAGGTAACTATACTATTTGCAGACAATGTGAACTTCAAACATAAAATGATTAAAAGAGATAAAGAAGAACATTACATACTCATAAATGTAAAAATTCAAGAGGAAGTATTAACTAACAATTATAAATATATATGCACCAAATACAGGAGGACCCAACTATATAAGACAGGTACTAACAGACATGAAAAACCAAATGCACAAGAACACAACTATAACCGGGAACCTTAGCCCATATTTACAAAGAGATAGATCAACTAGACAAAAAGTTAATAAAGAAATAATAGAACTGAATCATACCTGTGAGCAGTTGGACTTAGTAGATGTTTACAGAGTTCTCCACCCAACCACATCAGAATACACATTATTCTCAGATATGCATTGGACATTCTCCAAAATAGACCATATATTATCCCATAAAACATTCTTAAGTATATGCAAAGGTGTTAAAAATATCCCATGCATAATATCTGACCACAGTGCACTGGAATTGGAAATTAATGGCAAAAGAAATTGCAAAACCTGCATAAATACATGGAAATTAAATAACAATCTTTTGAACAACCAGTGGGCTCCAGATGAAATTAAAAAAGAAATAAAACAATACCTACAACTCAATGAAAATATAGAAACAACATACTGTAATCTGTGGGATGCAATTAAAGCAGTCTTAAGAGGGAAATATATAGCAATAAATTGTCATATCAAGAAAAGAGCATGAGCAAAAATAAATAACCTAATGCTTCATCACAAGCTTCTAGAAATAGAAGAGCAAGCTAAACCCAAAGCTCATAGAAGAGAGGAAATTTTAAAGGTTAGAGCAGAAATCAATGCAATTAAAACTAAAAAAAAATACAAAGAATTAATGAATCAAAAAGCTGTTTTTTTCTGAGAAAATAAACAAAATTGACAAACCTCTAGCTAACCTTATCCAGAAAAAGAAAGAAAAAACCCAAATTCACACAATAACTATGAAAAGGGGGAAATTACTATAGATCCCATGGAAATTCAAATGATCATGAATACCTACTTTGAAAACCTCTACTCACATAAAGTGGAAAACACAGAGGAAATGGACAGATTCCTAGAAACATATGAACTACCAAAGCTCAACCAAGAAGATGTAACAATTTTGAATAACTCAATATCAGCTATTGAAACTGAAAACACAATTAAAAACTTACCAACAAAGAAAAGCCCAGGTCCTGAAGGATTCACAGCTGAATTCTATGAGAAATTTAGAGAAGATTTTATGCCAGTACTCAAACTCTTCAATGAAATTGAAAAAAAAGCAATCCTTCCTAAATCATTCCTGGAGGCAAGTATTACTCTGATACCCAAACCAGAGAAAGACCCACCTAAAAAGGAGAACTATAGGCCAATCTCACTAAGGAATATTGATGCAAACATTCTCAATAAAATACTGGCAAATAGCATGCAGCAAATTATCAAGAAGATTATGCATCATGGCCAAGTGGGGTTCATTCCAAGAATGCAAGGATGTTTCAACATATGCTAATCAATAAATGTAATACACCACATCAACAGAGCCAAAAAACAAAACCACATGGTCATCTCAATAGATGCAGAAAAAGCTTTCAATAAAGTCCAACACATGTTCATGATAAAAACCCTTCAGAAACTCAGAATGCATGATGTCTACATCAAACTTATAAAAGCCATCTGTGACAAACCAACAACCAACTTTATACTAAATGGACAAAAACTGAAAGCTTTCACTTTAAAATCAGGAACAAGACAAGGATGTCCACTATCACCTCTCCTATTCAATATAGTTCTGGAAACACTAGCCAGGGCAATCAGACAAGAGAGTGAAATAAAAGGAAAAAAGATAGGAAAGGAAGAAGTTAAATTATCACTATTAGCAGATGACATGATACTCTATATAGAAGACCCCAAACACTCCATTAAAAGCCTGCTAGAAGTAATAAATAAATTCAGCACCATGGTTGGGTACAACATCAATGCTAAAAAATCAATAGCATTCATATACACAAACAAAAAAACTCACCAAGAGAAAAAATTATGGAAATATCACACTTTCCAATAACATCTAAAGAAATGAAATACTTAGGAATCAACCTAAGAATGTAAATGATCTATATGCTGAAAATTATACTACACTGAAAAAGGAAATTGAAGGGGACATTAGAAAATGGAAGGATATTCCTTGCTTTTGGCTAAGAAGAACCACATTATGAAATTGGCCATTCTTCCAAAACTGTTATACAGATTTAATGCAATCCCAATCAAAATACCATTGACATACCTCACAGATCTAGAGAAAACACTCCTAAAATTCATCTGGAAACAGAAGAATCTAGAATAGCAAAGGCAATTCTGGACAAAAAAAGGCAAGACAGGAAGCATATCAACTTCTGTCTTGAAACTGTGCTACAAAGCCACAGTTATAAAATCAGCATGGTACTGGCAAAGAAATAGACCTGAGGATCAATGGAAAAGATTAGAAGATGCAAGCACAACTACAAAGACACTCAGTCACCTGATATTTGGCAAAGGTGCTAAACATGTTCCCTGGAAGAAGGATAGCTTTTTAAATTAATGGCGTTGGAAAAACTGGCTCTCCACACACTGAAGACTGAAACTAGATCCATGCCTATTACCCTGTGCAAAACTAAAGTCTAAATGGATCAGGGACCTAAATATCGAAATAGAAACACTGAATCTACTGGAAGACAAGTTAGGCAGAAGTCTTGGAGACATAGGGATAGGCAAAGAATTCATGAAAAAAATGCAAACTGCACGGGACACACTTCAAAGATTCAACAACTTGGGTCTCATATTATTGAAAAGTTTTTGCACTTCAAAAGAAATCACCAGTAGAGTGAAAAGAAAACCCACAGAATGAGAAAGAATTTTAGCCAGCAACCCATCAGGCAAACGACTTATATCCAGAATGTATAAAGAATTGAAAAATATCAAGCCTCCCAAATTGAAAGACCCTCTCCAAAAATGGGCATCTGAGATGAACACATAATTCTCAGATGAAGATATACAAAAGGAAAATAAATACATGAAC
This sequence comes from Hydrochoerus hydrochaeris, assembly GCA_004027455.1. Taxonomy (NCBI): domain Eukaryota; kingdom Metazoa; phylum Chordata; class Mammalia; order Rodentia; family Hydrochaeridae; genus Hydrochoerus; species Hydrochoerus hydrochaeris. Next base: position 42,780 of record PVLA01011644.1, read on the forward strand.
AAATGTTCACCATCATTGATCATTTGAGAATTGCAAGTTAAAACAGCATTGAGATTTCATCTCTCTCCAGAAAGAATAGCTGCCATTAAGAAATCAACTGGTAATAAATGTTGGTGAGGCTGTGGGAAAAAAGGAACACTGCTCACTGTTGGTCAGAGTGTAGACTGGTGCAACCACTATGGAAATCAGTATGGGGAATTCTCAGAAGACTAGGATTGGAAGTTCCATTCAATCCAGCTATGCCCCTCTTGGGTATTTTCCCAGAAAAACTGTAAAGGTCATATCACAGTGATGTATGTGCACCAATGTTCATAGCAACACAATGTGTAATAGCTAAATCTTGGAAAAAACCAAGATGTCCATCAACTACAGAGTGGATAAAAAAGATGTTGTATTTTTATACAATGGAATATTATTCAGCTATAAAAAGGATGATGTTGAGGCCTTGAGACTATCCTCATTACAACTTGAGACTATCCTCATTATCCTCATTAGTGAAATAAATATGAATCATATTTATAAATATCATATTGTGTCTCTTGTGTAAAAATAATAAAGGTAGGAGTAATAAAACCCAAAGTGTGTAATTGCTATTGTAAAAAAGAAAGGAAAAGAAAGTGCTCTAACTGCATGTATGTTTAAGTGTGTAGGATTGACAAAGATATTACTATGTTTTGGTAAGATGGTTGAGCAGAACTGTTCACAGTCTCACTGTTTGAACATCCACTTAGTATGCTTTAATTTTGTAACTTGAACAACTATTTCCAAGATGACATTATGGAATTTATCAACTAGTGATTTTTTAGTGTTTTTTTCTTTTTCTTTTTTTCCTTTGGAATTCTGTATTATTGCTACTTTTTTTTTCTGTGTTGCTTTTTTCTCTTTAAATAAAAAAATTAAAAACAGTATTTTAAGTTATTTGTAGAAACTTCCCAATGTTAAAATGCAAAATAATGCTACAGTACTCAAAGCAACATATTATTGGTGAAAGAATGGGCAATAAATTCTGTAGCTTAAAAAAGGAGTCTAGAAATAGACCTATACATTTATGATCTCTAACAAGGAAACAAATGCAGCTCAATGGGGAAAATATATTTTTTAAATAAACATACTGATTAAATTGGGCAACCATACACAAAAAAAAACCAATGTAGATAGTAATGTTACACTTTTCAAAAAGTTAGCATCAATGATTCATTAAACCTAAAATGTAAAGCTACAAAATTTAGAATAAAACTTAGTGGAAAATATTGGTGACTTTGTTTGACAAAGAGTTTTTAGACAAAATACAAGAGCCACAATCTAAGAAAGAAAAAAAGTTGATAATGATCATAATTAAATTATAAACTTTTTGTTGAGAATGACACTACTAAGAGAATTAAAACAAAATTCTACATAATGGGAGAAGATATTTCCAAAACACACATCCAAAAGACTTGAATTCAAAACACACAAAGAACTCTAACACTCAATATTGGGAAAATTAAACAGTGAAATGAGAAAGTCAGAAAAACATCTGAATAGATACTCAAACAAGATATGCAAGTGGCAAATAGGCAAATGAAAAACATGTGCAACAGCAGATATTTTTAGGGAATTTTACGTTAAGATAATGGTGAGATACATAGCTAATAAAATGGCTGAAATTCACAGCACTGCTGAGGACAGGGACAAGCAAGAATTGTCACTCACTTTTGGGGAGAATGTAGTATTGGTGATTTTTTAGTTAAATTAACTATAGTCTTACCATATAATTTTACTTTCAGCTATTTAGGCAAATGAAATGAAAACTTGTGTCTACACAGATACCTCTACAAAAATATTTACAGAAGTTTATCATAATTGTTAAAAATTGGAAGCAAAGCAAAAAGCCTTTAAAGTCATACATCTTCATTATGGAATATTTTTCAGCACTAAAAGAAATGAGCAATCAGGTTTTGAAAGGAAATAAAAGAACCTTAAATACATAAATGAGAGAAGTCAAGCTGAACAAGGTTACATACTAGACAAAACTGTAGATTCATTGGTTGATGGACATTTAGGTTGTTTCCAAGAGTTAGCTATTACAAGCCATGCTGACATAAACATGGGTATACATATATCACTGTGGTACAATGCTTTTAATTCTTTTGGGAAAATACCATGAAGTGGAATATCTGGGGAAAATGGGACCTATAATCCTAAATTTTTGAGGAATCTCCATGTTTATTTCCATGGTGGTTGCTCCAGTCCACAGGCCCATCAACAGTGCAGAAGTGTTCCCTTTCCCCCATAGCCTCACTAGCATTTGTTACTGGTTGATTTATTGATAACAGCCATTATTTCTGGAGTGAGATGGAATCTCAGTGTTGTTTTCCTTTGCATCTCTCACATGATCAGTGACCTCAAACATTGTTTGAAACAATGTTTCATTTATTTATTTGCCTTTTTCTGAGAAGTGTCTATTCATTTCAGATCCCATTTTTGGATTGGATCTTTAAATGAGGGGGGCGTCTGATTTTTTTTCCAAATCTTTATATTTTCTAGGTATTAGTCTCTTGTCTGAAGAACAACTGGCTAAAACCTTATCACTCTGTGGGTTGTCTTTTCATTCTGTTGGTGATTCCTTTTACTGTGCAAAGGGTTTTTTTAAGAAAATAAGATGAGATCCTACTTGTTGATTCTTTGCATCGTTTCCCATGCAGTTGGGGTTTTATTCATAAAGTCTTTGCCTACATCTCTGTCTTCAAGAGTTCTATTTTGTCTTCCAGCAGATTTAGTATTTTTTTCTTTTTCTTCTTTTTATATTAAAAAGAAGAATTAAACTCAGGCTTCAAGCTTGCCAGGCAGGCCCTGTATCACTGAACTACATGCCTGGCCCAGATTTGGTGTTTCTGTTTTCATATTTAGATAATTGATCCATTTTGATTTTATTTTTGTTCATGGTGATATAGATGGGTTTAATTTTAGTTTTCAGCTTGTGGAAAGCTGGTTTTTCCAACACCATTTATTAAAGGTGCAATCTTTCTTCCAGTGAATATATTTGGACCCTTTGTCAAAGATAAGATGGCTTATCTTTGGAGTTGTTTCTGCCTCTTCTGATCTGTTCCACTGATCCTCAGGGTGCTTTTTTGCCCATGTCATAATTTTTTGTCACAGTAGCTCTGCAGTATTATTTAAAGTCAGGGATTGTGATGCCTTCCTCTTTGCTTTTTGTTGCCTAGAGTACTTCTCATCCATAAAAAAATAAATTTGAGATATTTATAGATAAATGAATGGGCTATACTCTTAAGTGAAACAAATCAGACACTTAATGTGTAATTATTGCATTGTCTCACTGGTGTGAGAAAGTGAAAATATAAATAAGAAACAAAATGTATAATAGGTATTGTGAAATAGAAAGTAATTGTTCAAAGGAAAAGGGGAATTGTGGGGGTGGAAGGGAAAAGCAAAAGAAAAAACAAAGAAAAAAATAAAATAGAAACAAAGCCTTGTAAATGAGCATGGGAAGAAGAGTTGAAGAGAGGGAAAGGGAGAGGGAAAAAAATTAACTAAGATATATTATGCATAGGTACAAATTCCTTATGATGAATGTGATTACTATTCATATCTAAGTTATATGAAATAAGTCTATTTAGCAAAAACTATGGAGACAGTATAAACATATGGGATTGTCAGGGCTTCCAGGAATGCAAGAGGATACAGAATGCTAAGGGGTAGAACACTGGGAATGTTTAGATAGGCAAAACCTTCCTATGTTATACTGTACTGGTGAATACATGACAATATACATCTATCTGTCCAACCCCATAAAATTATAATACAACGAGTAAACCCTTATGTAAACTCTAAACTTAGTGATGCATCATAGTGGTTAACAAAGTATAAAAATGTAACACACTACAGCAATATGTTAATAATAGGGAAAACTGGTGATGGGGGGGAAAGAATATGTATGGGAACTCTGTGAACATGCTTAATTTCTCTATATGTTTAAAGCAATTATAGAAAATCTGTTAATTGCCAAACTAGTGCCACTTGGACCTCATTTACTCTTTCAGCTTTTTACACTAAGGAGACAATATTTACATATGTGACTATGATTTATTTCCCTTATGATTATGCTCTCAAGTTGCATCCATTTATGTAGAGGAATATCTGGGCACCTCTCCTGGAATGCAGAACAATCGCTGCAACATTAGTTAAATCCAGTCTTATTTCCATATACTGATATGTACAGAGTGGGCTATGCTGTTCCCTTCTCCTTTCACTTGACTCTAAGGCTAGCCGAGGTACTGGTGTATAATCCTGGAGGCCAATCTGACAGTTTACTGTTTTCTCACATAGTACTTTCTACAGAGGACTAAGTATGCAGCATAGTGGATAGAGCCACTCAGCTCCAGGAATGTCAGCTGGGTACAAACCTTAAAATAAGAGGCTATGACTACCTAGCACACAAAATTTTACATAGTAGAAACTGAAGCAACAGCCTTCTAAATTCATTCAGATGCTATCCAAGTCAAGTTACGAAGACAGGTCTTTCTGCATATCTCCTTGCATATTGTAAAGATGCTTTTCATCCCACTTGTCTAGCCAGCTCAAGCTGCTCACGGAGTTCCTGCCATTCTTCTCTGTCACTTCTCCTCCTTCCACTCCCTTCTTCACAGGATAATAAATTCTTGGAGAGGCCTTGGGTCAAGGCCTTTATCCATAGATCCTCTCTTGGATTGGGTTTTGGACCTCTTGGCTGCCCTTAATTTGCATGTGTCTTGGTGCCTTTACTTTGCCATGGGATGCACTGGAGATAGTAGATTGGAATTAACTTGCTGGTATTCCAATAACATTTCAATGGGATTGCAAATATAACTTTCAGGATTGTAAAGAAGATTTAAAAAGGGATTATAATACTTGGATTGCAATATTCAGTATTTGGATTACAATACATTTAGTTAGAAAAGCCTCAAGTTTTTCCTTTATGGCTGAGTAAAAGTGCATAAAAATGCCACATCTTTTTTGATCCATTCCATGGTTAATAGGTATTTGGGCTGTTTCTAAGATTTAACTATTACAAAGCATTTTTTCATGACTATGCCTTGTAATCTGAATGACCATTTTGAAGTTAACAGTATACAATGTATTAACCAATGTTAATCTATTATTTTGTTTTGAAATTTTGTATCATTGTTTTTATTCTTTTTTTTTAATAAAAAAAGTTAGTGCCAGACGTGGTGGCACATGTCTGTAGTCCCAACACTTGTGCAGTGTTGGCAGCACACCATGTGGAGAGACCATAGGGAAGAGTCAGTGAAAAGGAAAACCCACAACAGAAAAGACCCAAAAGTCAATCAACAGATAGAGACATGGTCCTGTCATTTGATCTCATGTTTAAATACAGTCAGTCCCAAACCTTTCAGGATATCCTCACAGGTCAAATAAGGGACTTAGGAGTGAAATAGCCTTCTTCAGCTTCCCAGGCAGGAGGACACCATGCAAAGCAGAAACAAGCCTTTCCTATGGTGCCCTGTCTACATTCCAATTGCACAGTACTGTGAGTAATTTACACAAGTTTGGAGAAATGTCTCTTACATTAGACAATTCAATTCTATGACTATTTGCCATACAGCATATAACAAAATACGTGTGGTAATACACTTAAGAATAGAAAGGATTGATGTGTGGAGTTATATTTACTTGTTGATATTTTAGTTTTTATTATTAATGCATGTTGACCATACATAATGGTGAAGATAATTTCAGCAGATTGCTATGTACGTTTAGCATATCTTCATCTTTTCCAGTCAGGATATCCACTTCCTCTTCCTCACACTTATTTGCTTCCCCTTCTCCCAAGGTCTACCTCTTAGATCCCTATCATCTTGCCTTTATTTATTTATTTCTCTTATAAAAGAAAACAGAAAATCACCTTCTGAGTTAGTCTGCACTACTTATCAACGGTGGTCTCTATATCTATTCACTTTTCTGCAGGTGATATTATTTCCTTCTTTCTCATGGCTGAGTAATATTCATGTATATGTATACATATCACATTGTTTTGATACATTCATCTATTGAGGGAGATATAGGCTGCTCGAACTACTTGGGGTTTGTGAATCATTCTGACTTTAATGGTTTCCATTCCATACTCAGAGTTGCTATGGAAGGATCAAGTTGTACTTCTTGTTTAATTTTTTAGAGAAATCTCCATACTAATTTGCACAGTGGTTCAATGACTTACTTTTCCACCATCCATGTAGGACATGCAGGAAGGTATAGGAAAGGTTCACTCAGGCCCACAGTTTCACAAGTCCCATTGCATTATTTAATGCCCCTGATCTTTAGTAGGGCAGCATGCTGTGGTAGGGAGAACCAGGTGGAACAATCTTCTACCTTATGATGGCCAGGAAATAAAGGGACAAGAAAGTAATGCCACAGTTTCAATATGTTCTTCAAGGGCAGACTGCTATGCCTGGAAGACTTCTAACTGGACACCACCTCTTAACAGCTCTGCCACTGCCCCTTCACACTACAGGTTTGGAGAAGGACACATCACAGGACTTTGGAAGTTGCTTATCCAAACTCTACTACAGCATCAGGTAAATGTTGGAAGTTGCTGATCTAGTGATAGTTCACGCCTGTGGAGTGGAAGGCACAAGTGCTAAACAAGAGTTCCCTGAGGGCACAGAGCTCCTGAGAAATGCCCAGAGGACATAGAGTACTGGAGGTGCACAGGCGTTCCAGCCTGGTGAACACAGGAGAACACAGGTTGTAGGAAGTGAGCTAGTTAAATAAAGGGACATGGTATGAAAGTGTATAAACAAATGCATAGCAGTGGTTGAGCAGTCTTTTCTCTCATGTGGAGGAAGGGCTCCATCTCACCCCAGCTTTCTATCTCTGTCTTTTATTTTCTTAATCCTCTTGTCATTCTTCCTTCACCCTGTGAACTTAGCTCTCATGGACACTGACAGGTAAATCAAACACCAAGTAAATTAAAAGTTGTCACACAAAACAATTTTCATTTACCCTTGTCTCTCAAATATTTTTTCTCCTCCCAAGATGCTCTATGCAAGAATAAAAGCTAACTAGTTTAGAAAGCAATAAGCCTTGGTAAACGTGCTGCATGCATTTTATCCAGTCTATCAGAATGTGAGCCGCAGGGATCAAAAGAGGCACTGAAGTCTAGGTAACTGCTAGGTTATGAGTGTGACTGCTACCTGACCTAAGGGTAGGAAAACTGAATAACATTTAAAACATAGTAAGAGGGTTGCTGGGTCAGCTGCTTGTTGCTTTTACTGCCTTCTGTTTGCCATGAAATGTTTCTCTTCTGTGATTCCCTTCTACCATGCCATGGTGCCTTGGAGCCAGCAGATTATGGATTGTAACTCTACAAACTGTGAGCCAAAATAAAGGTTTCCTCCTTTAACTTTGGGTGTCACATATCTTGTCTGAGGCATGAGAAAACTATCTAAGACACACACATTAAATTGCATTGTGACATCCTGTTATACAACATCACAGAAGACTGAACACTCCTCAGAAGTTTTTTCACAAAAGAATGGATGGTTGAATTCTGAGTTACATAAATTTATGCTAATTTAATTGCTATTGGTAATCCAGAGATAAAAAACAAAAGAAAAACATGAGACTTACAGGACACTGCAGTTTTATGAGTCACCTTGCTATTGTTAATGCTTTTATAGGTTAGTTAAAAGATATGTCAAAGAATTTCTTGACCATTGCATGTTGGTGAAGGGTGTGTTCTCACCACTAGTTAGTTCAAAATCAAGAAAAAAATTTTATTATTTTATTTTCCCAAGAATGTGCTTGTACTTGTCTACAGGGAAGTGTTTAGTGGAGAAGACTGATCAAGCATCAGAGTACGGTATAGGCCAATTCCTGTAATCCCTTGGTTCTCTCTAACATATAGGTCTGGATAGGTATGTATTGAACAATCTATGAACAATATTAATTAGCTTTCTCTTTTACTTTCTACAGAGGAAAAAAATATCAATAAGTTTAAAAAGAATTTGTGCATTCAGTCTCATATATATCTTGAATTAAAAAATCATATTACTTCCAGTCAATCTCTGCCACTTTCTACTCCACCAACATTACTCAGAACACACACAGTATTCTATGTTTTTAACCAAATGAAATCTTGTCCCTTTACTGATCTCTCAT